>CAKNWT010293366.1:0-10591 GCA_932066315.1 Andricus coriarius | reverse complement strand
AGGTATTTTACGTATTTTATATTTCAATGCAAGCCGCATTGCAAGAGGGGCAAATTTACAAAATCTTGCGAAAATTCAAACTTGACCTATTTGAAAAGATTTCAGGTGATTCTAAGAAATTTAAGGGGAGGCAGCGCTGAAATTTCAAGCTATTTAAATTGAAAAGACTCAAGGGTAGTAATTTTTTTCGTAACAGTATTTTCACCCTAGAATTACGTCATGGAGTCAAAAAAATTATAAAAAAATTTTTCAGTGATTTAGAGTTTTTCAATTATTCTAGATATCGACAAATCAATCCAAAAGTTTGTTTGAAATCGTAAGAAAACCTAGAAAAAAATTTACAATAGGAAATAAAATAAATGGTAGAAAAAGATCGACTTCAAAGTTTACATTTCAATTATATCTGTGTCGGGCAGTCTCTTAAATTAGGCTGCAAACTCAATCAGTTTACGTTGCATCCTTTGAAGAAAAAGTTGATATAGTTAATCTATGGGAAAGAAATCAGTTAAGGTGGTTCGGACATCTTGAAAGAATGAAAGATGAACGACTGGCCAAACAGGTGTATAAAGGTAAAGTAAATGGCAGAATGCCCAGAGGTAGACCGCCGAAAGAATGGATAGAGTCTGTGAATGAGACATTAATCCGAAGAGACATAAGAAGCCATAGAAATACGAGAGCTTGTTTGAAAAAATGCATAGACGTGAAGGAAGCTAGAGTATCATGGAAGGACAGAAAAGTTTGGCGACAAATAGTTTATAAAAATAATGTGAGTAGAGTGACTGAAGCCTGAAGGAAAGACCTTGGATACTAATGGGTTTAAGTGGGGAACCACACATAACAATTTTGTGAGGCTCTCCACGTGGGGTGATCGCCAGAGAGATTGATCAGTAACCCGGGTCGGAGCAGTGTTGCGGAGTGAACGTGTTATTTAAATAAATAACACGAGCATTCTAGGTATATACCTATCTACCCTATACCTACATAACCATGCACACACTACTACTTTCCAACCGAGAAATTCACGCCTACCCCGAAAAGGAAACGGCTTAATGGTATAATAAAACGCAAAACCTAAAATGTAATAAAATCTACTTCAAAGTACAGTGAACTGTTTTGATAAAAGTAAAAGAAAATGCCTCGCCATAAAAGTTAAAAAAAATTTCATAATTTAGCAAACAAACGGTGGAAAAAAATATTTCTGTGGAAGTAAATAATAGTGACAAAGCTATTTAAGTCAGAGGAGAAACTCCCTGCAATCCAATAGAAGCTAGTAATGCTAGTGATGCTGAAGCTGAAAGTCAGTCACAGAAGTTACCTAAAAATACCGCACGCATTAAAAAAAGTTTGATACGGTCGCCAAAGAAGTGAATATCGACAATAATAATTGTCAATATGTCTTTTTTGATTTCTCACAGATGAATAGTTTATTACTCAAAGTAAAATGTGTTGGTTGTAATGGAACTTGTTTGAAATTTGAGCTAGCTAATGAACGACCTGGATTTCCTCGTAAAATCATTCTGCAAGGTGAGGAATATAAAATGAATGGCTTCAAAGGTACTATATTTAGAACATACACATCTAAACGTATAACGTACGAAGAAACTACTCGACCCCCTTTTGATATAAATTTGCGTATAGCTGCTGCATTTATGTATATGGGAAAGGAGTATATTGAAATTGAACAGTTTTCCATGTTTATGAATATGCATCCCTATGCACGGTCAACTTTCGACGACAATGTGAAATCATTGTTTGGTTGTACAAAGAAATTTACAGATCTATTTTGGGTATACAACTTTTGCTTATTAATTTTTTTTTCGTACCTTGCGCCGCTTCTCCAAAAATTTTTTATTTATTATGAATGTTATTTTTCACGATTAACACAAAAACTACGCATCCTACTCTCTTAATTTGAAATAGTGAAATTTCGCTATTTGATAGTGGAATTTCACTAATTACATTAGCGAGAAGTCGGTCACTACGAATTAGTGAAAAACTAATGATTCTATTAGTGAAAATATTTTACTACAAAAATTTGAGAAATTTCACTAAGAAAATAGTGGTTTTAGAGGTAAAGGTTGAAAAGTCATCCATTTACTTGAAAAGTTATCTTTTTTTTAATAGAAAATCAACCTTTTTGGTTGAAGATGCAACCATCGGGTTGAAAATTCCATTAAAAATAAAATATTTTGATGGAAAATTCATGTATTTTCTTAAAAATTATTCTTTTTTGGTAGAAAATTAATCTTTTTGGTTGAAATTTTTATTTCTTTAGATGAAAATTATTTTTTAAATCAAAAATTAATTTTTCTAAATAAAAATGAATTTTTTTAACTAAAAATTGTAATATCTTCAATTTTTTGTCTAAATTTTTTTTCATAGTCATTACATCTTTTCGGTTGAAAATTCATTCGTTTGGGCTGTAACACCTTGTAGTTGATGGGGAGGCTTAAGCGTGCGGTGCTTTGGGGTCAAAATGACCTGGGCCTGCATGCATATCGATATGAATGAAAGGATCCCTATAAACGGACTCTCCTGGATGAGAGGAAAAGGAACCCTATAAACGGGCTCTCCTGGTATGCGTGATTACAGTATGGTAGGAGGGTGAAAGAGCCTAGCTAACACGGGCCTTCTGGATCCCTGGGTCGAGGCCCCTCCCGGACCGATTTACAGCTTTGTAATCGGGACAGGAATGACCTGCGGCCCGCATTGCGTCCAAGAAACAGCCCTCCGTTTGTTATGGTGGTCTGCAAGCGGATACTTGAACATTGGGTGTCTCACTCAATGTGACCACCCCCCTAAGCCATGAGCGTAGAGTGATCGTACTTGTGGCACTTTTGCACCTAGGGGTTACAAAGGTGTCCTAACGGCCTCTCGGGGACACCGGACGACCTCCCCGAGTATTCAGTCTTACCCCTGCATGCGGGGCTCTGCAGGGGCGGACCTTTTATTTCCCTAGTGAAAAGTATCGCAAAGAGTTGGCATACTGCACATCAAAGACAAAGTGAAATTTGAATAAAAAGTCGAAGGCAATGATAGGACTCGCATTCTTAGTCACTTTCATAATGTGTCCGTCTACTTGAATAGGGCAAGAGTTTATAGCCTGACCTTCGACGCAAATAATATACTGTTGAACAGCCTGTTTTTAGCCTGCCTATTTCCGAGATCCTCGAGCTTTAATTTAAAATATTAAAACATTTGATCTTTTTCATTTTAAAGCCTCCTAAATATAATAATCTCTTGCCTTTTTTGCATCAGCCATCTCCTTAATCTTGAAATGTAAACTCATCCACAAAAGTCCTCTACTCCGCTTCGTATTCTTCGATTGATGCGAATGCGACTCATTAAAATGAGTATTTCTTGTTTACAAAAGTTATTGAAGTAATGCACAGTTAAGGAGATATATGAAGAAAATTATTATAAAGAAGCTTTAATCATATATTCCACTTGCTGCGAGGTGTTTAACACACATTTAAATTATACGTGTGTCCTTAAAAAAAATGGATACAAATAAATTTGACAAAAATAGTAATTTTCATATTTTTTATTTTAAAAACTATGATGATTTTATCATTATAATGTTCGCTATCATTTATTGATCCATTTATTCCTCCTTTCGAAAGCGAATATGGTATAAAAATATACTGGAGCTATTTTGCAACGTCTCACGTGAAAGGTTGCATCGGTATATTGATGCAATTGACGAAATGATTGTAAGGAAGCATATTTTGTCTCGTAAATGCATCGTAAATTGTGCTGCGATTTTCGATAGTGCAAAAAGTATCCGCTATATAGCGTTGGCTCACCAAATTCAGTGGAGCAATCTTCACTTTCAACACTTCGAAACAAGGATAAAATTTATAATTTCAACTGCTTTTCACTTAGTAATTCATTTTTAACAAATTTTGATGCGACCAATGAATAATCAGAGTGTTGTTCGTATCTTCGAATTCCATGTCAGTAACTTTAACATACTTGAATGTATAATCGTAAGACCACTTAATTAATGTGATCCATTGCAAAATTCAACAATTGTTATACGCGGCTCACATAGAGCGAGTCTCTTTTATTGATAGATTTAAAACACTCTCGCAGACGACGTTTATTCATTCAGTACGCAACCATCTTAAAATTATAATAACTAACTATCAGACCTTAGAGTATAGAGAGAGAAGATAGCCTCACCGCGGTGAAAAAAGATACCGTGTGTAGAGTTCGAAAGGCGGTAACTTACGTCAGTAACGCCGAGAACGTTACCGGTAAGTTACCGGTAAATTCTCGAGCGATTTTTTTTCGAGAATTTAAGAGAATTTAAATTTTGTCACCAAAATAAATTAAATTCGGACACACCTACGTTAATTTTTAGTAACTTAGGGAATATTATTTAAATTGTTAACGATTGGTAGCATTGAGTGGTAAGAAACAAAGGACTTAATGACAATATCAGTGATATCAGAGTTAGAAGCAGAATACGAGGATGTAGATGAAGATTTTTACACGCCTGATTTCAGTTCTGAATTTACAGACTAAATTAAACAAATTTGTTTATGTGATACACATGAGTTTGACTCAATGTGCTTTAATCGTCCAAATAAACAGTATTTAAAAAATTGTTCATCATCCAGATGTTGTTCTCATGTAACGAAGTATACTTATAGGTGAAAGCAATAATATTTAATGTTATAATCTATATTTAATCATATAATAGTAAGAACATTTATAAATTACGATCAGACTAACTAAACTTAATTTTAGAATTAATTCTCTAAGACTAATAATAATACTGATTTTTCTCAACTTGTTCTACACTAAAGTTTATAATGTTTATAAATGTTTGAGAGAATTCACGGTGTTAATAAATAAAATTCTATTTTGAAAAATATGGAGTATATTGTATATAAAACTAAATACTAATTTTTATTTCTAATGTTTATTGCTATTTAGGTTCAAGTATTTTGAATATAAACGTTATTTGAATTAGGAAACAAAAAATTAACGTTCTCGTAAATTCTCGATAAATTCTCCTATTCTCGGTAATATACGGCAATGTTCTCCGTTACCTTCTCCAAATTTAAATTACCGAGAATTCTCGAACTCTAACCGTGTGAAGTGACGTCAGCCGTGAGGTCAGTAAGGCAGCAGGGCAATTAGAGGCGAGGGCTGCGAGTACAGCGCCCGCGAAGCTCGACGCGCGCATTTCCCTCCATCGTTTTTCTCCCCTCTATGCGCGACTCCCACGCAATGCCCACATAGCTTCCCCGTTAAAAGGGCGCGCACGGGCCCAGAACGTCAGTAGTTGTTTGGGAGCTGGAAGCCAGCACCCTCACACTAAACCCTACATCTGGAAGCCAGCCATATATAGCTATGCTGACGTTGAAATAAAACAGATCGGTTAATCCTTAACTCTTTGCTAGATGTTGCACATCCGAGGTTAAACATTACATTAAATTTAATGTTTATATGCTTTGCTAAATAAAAGTGACTAATTAAAAAAGTGGCGATTTTTCGTTTTATATTAAAATTGAAAATATACCCCAAGCTTTTCGAGGTAGAAAACGGAGCAAGCACGAAAGTAAATGGGTGCGAAATGTACAAAAAACTTGCAAAAACAAGGTAAAGGTTTGAATGATTATTCTATTTAAATAAGGAATTACCACTGTTATATCAACTTCCAATAAATGAAGTGTAAGAAATTTTCTACGTCGTTTATCTTGCATGGCAATACTTTCTGTGGAATTATTTTTATTGAAATATCAATAGAGAAAATAATAAATTAGGTTTTTGAAATTTATCAAATTAATTCAATAAATAGTTTTTTGTTATACACGGAGCGACCGAAGCAAGAGCTGCCACTGCTTTTGGCACGAGCGGTTAGTGACGAAATACAATTTTTTGGAATTGCACGAGCTACAGTCGTCAAGACACTGACCGCTCGATAATTCACACGAGCCGCTCGTCCTCATGGCAACAGCACACAGTGAGGCGAAATGAAAAAACGATGTTCAAAATAACCTGTAGATCACAATTCTTCATCGATTTTCAAGTTTTTTTTTTTTTAAATTCAGCACTAAATTCTCAGGAAATCTTTCGAGGCCGATTTTTGAATTTTCATTTTTAAAATTTTTTTAGAGCTGCAAATAGCAAAAAAAATGTTGATTTTTAAAATTTTTCTTTTTAATTCTCTGTGAAAATTTTTCTCAGTGGCAGCAGGTCTCAGGTTTGATGCACGAGGGTTGTTAAAAGAAAAAAATTTGTTGAAATGTCAAGTTATTTGTTATAAGCAAATATTTGCAACATGTAGCCAGTATGATGGATTAGGATTTTGTGAAGTATATTCATGCATCGAAATCGCTCGTTCAGAGCAACGAGGTAAATTGTAATCATGAAAATGTGGTATCTGATATAATTTGTTAACTTTATCAACACGTAATATAAACAAATGTCTGATTTAAACAGTTTTAGGCAGCAACATACCATATTTTTTTCCGATTGTCTTCGAATTTCATTGCCTGTGATGCACATTGATGTGCTTTTGTCATCTGAGATAATTTAATAAATTTTACAACAATTATTATAAACAAATGCGTGATTTGAACAGATTTAGGGAGAAACAAACCGAATTTTCTTGCGATTGTCTTTGAATCTCGTTGCTTTTGATGCACATTGATGTATTTTTGTCATCTGATATAATTTGTTGAATTTATCAACAATTATTATAAACAAATGCGTGATTTGAACAATTTAAGGCGGAAACGTACCGAATTTTCTTCCGATTGTCTTCAAGTATCATTGCATATGATGCACATTGATATCTTTACATAATAGATATTTATTCGAATGATTCCTTCATAAAAATGTTGAATGTTATTTAAAGTGGAGAGATATCAATTAGCATCACAGGCAACGATACTTGAAGACAATCAGAAGAGAATTCGGTTCATCTCTCCCTAAAACTGTTCAAATCACGCATTTGTTTATAATAATTATTGACAAATTCAACAAATTATATCAGATGACATAAATACATCAACGTGCATCACGAGCAATGAGATTCGAATACAGTCGGAAGAAAGTTCGTTTCGGCCTAAAACTGATAAAATAATGCATTTGTTTTTAATAATTGTTGATAAATTTAACAAATCATATCCGATGACGAAAATCCGTCGATGTACATCACAGGCAATGAGATTCGAAGACAATGGGAAGGAAATTCGGTTCGTTTCTGCCTAAAACTGTTAATATCAGGCATTTGTTTATATTATTTGTTGATAAAGTTAACAAATTATATCGGATACCTCATTTTCATGATCAGATTTCACCTCGTTGCTCTAAACGAGCGATTTCGATGCATAAATATACTTCACAAAAACCTAATCCATCATACTGATTATTTGTTGCAAATATTTGTTTATAACAAATAACCTGAGGCCTATTGCCACTTAAAAAAAATTTCACAGCGAATTAAAAAGGAAAATGTTAAAAATCAACATTTTTTTCGCTATTTGCAGCTCTATAAAAATTTAAACAAAAATGAAAATTCAAAAATCGGCCCCGACAGATTTCTTGAAAATTTAATGCTGAATTTTTTGTAAAAAAATTGAAAATCGATCAAGAATTGTGTCCTACAGGTTATTTTAAACATCGTTTTTTCATTTCGCCCCACTGTGAGACGACGCGACTTGTTACACAAAGCGTGAAACAATGGAATTATTGAGAGAGCGCTTTGTTGAGCAGTTAATTTCAAGTTTCAGGCCGGTTACTTGGCCACCAAGATCATTGGAAACAAACATTACTCGTGTTATTCGCCAGATACCAGTCGAAGTGCTCAGACGATTCATTGAATCTTGGACCCTCAGGATAGACGAGCTGAGACGTAGTTGCAGCCAACATTTGAAGACAATAATCTTCAAAACAATAAATGTCAAGAATTATTCTTTTGAATGATAATAAATATCCCACAATTAATTGGAATGTTATGAGTTTTTATATTGAATACAAAAAAAACCTCTAGCTGGATCACTCTTTAAATATCCCACAATAAATTTGAATGTCATGAGTTTTTGTATTGAATTGAAAAAAACCTCTAGTTGGATCATCCTTTAGTTGAATTGTTATATATTCAATAAGATGTTTTTTAAAAGTATTTAAATATGCTCCTCAACCTCGATACCATCTACACCGCCATATTGAAAAAGTGAAAAAATGGCGCTGTGTTGAATGGTAACGAAGATGGCCGAGAGATCCGCAAGGGTGACTTGAGACTCGGGTTACTCCAATTCTGATTGGTGCTGCTGTACCGGAAGCAGGTGACCTTTTATGAATTTAGATTGGCTTGAGTTGGCGCGATTTACAAATCACAATTTCATTGTCAAGAGGATATAATACAGAATAGAAACAACACTCATCTCATGAACATTACGAAGTATTGAGGAGGTTAGTTGATAGGGTGCGAGAAAAATAATATTTACTTTGATATGCATGCAATACTTGAAGAATTGATAAACAAAAGCAATAATAAACCAAAAAGACATTGTTCAAACTTTTCGCACCCCATGAAAATATCAATGTTTCGGTGCAGCGGCGAACATTGGAAGGGGAAACGTTTTCTCCACTCTCCCTGAAGGATCGTTAAGGTGGCCGTGGAACTTGAGTGGGATTCCGATGCCCTCTAATCTAGCTAATCTAATATGTCTTTCGACCGCATGAAGTTAGACGGAGATGCTTGATCGTTTTAAAAACGATCGACTAGAACTATCTGTTTCCCTGTAATGTGCCAGAACGAGCAGCACAATGTTCGGCAATCAAGAACTCTCGAATTCTCAGTCATCGACAGTCACTCCCCTCGTTCTGACACATCATCAGACTGAGAGAGATATTTGTAGCCGATCCGTTTGAAAACGATCAAACATCTCCGTCCAACTTGATTCGATAGAAAGAGAGATTCGATCAATTTGAGTGGAGGGCACCGAAATCCCACCCCTGGTATGCGCGACTTGGACGAAAATGGAACGTCTTTCGGCCAGACCATGAGTGGGCTGGTGCATGTCTAAGCCTGTCTTCCCTCTACGAAAATGTGTATTGCGCACCACCATTTCCATGTCCGCTGTCCACAATGTCAGTAAAAAATTCTCTTCATGCTAGATAGTAATCGGTGAAGAAGGAAAGTCGACCGTCGATTTTTCTTTAATAATCGACAGAGTGGTTCTACTTTTAGGGCGAAATCCTTTATAACTCGTCTATACTCGGAGAAACTACCCAGAAATCGTCCAAGTTTGCGCAAAGTGGTAGGAACCAGGTAAGATGTTATTGGCTCTATTTTCTCCGCATCAGGGTGCATTCTTGTTTTATCTACTAAATATTCGAAATAACGCACCTGACAACACACCCAATTCTCTTTTGTCGGGATTTACCGTAAGTCTGGCATTGATGATTACATACAAGACTTTCTCTAACCAATGAATATGTTCCTCAAAGATTGCACTCACAACAATTACGTCATCCATGTATGCGAATGCATGGGGCTTAAGCGATTATAGTGATGAAGCCCCTTGCCCGGTACTGGAAAAGCTGCGAATTCCTTACACTCATCAGACAGAGGAATCTAATGAAATCTGGTCGTTGAAAATTCGACTTTTTGGTACAAAATTAATCTTCTTGCTTGAAAATTAATCTTTTTCAAATTTTCAAAAATTCCTTTTTGAACAACTTCATTTTTTGTTACAATTTTTTTTTTAGGAGCAAATTAAATTTTTTCGATGACAATATTATACTATTTTGTGAAAAATTTGCTTTTTTTGTTGTTGTTGAAAAGAGATGTTTGAACTGAAAAGTGAAGAATGTCATTAATTAATTTGATTCATTCAGCAGGTGATGAATTACTTACATTTTCAAGTTGAAGAGTCGACTTTTTAGGAGGAAAGTTATCTTCCCGTTTCAAAATTCATCTTTTTGGTTGAACGTTCATTATTTTGCTTCCAATAGAGGAAGCTTTGTAATGGTATAATTGTCCAAAAATGTTAAATTTATTTAATTGAACCTTCCCCAATTTATAAAAAGCCAAACACAACGTTCGAAGCAATTTCCCGCATGTGCGCCTTTGTGAATATGTGTGTGGATGTCACAATTATTGATATTTTAAATAACAATTTTTTATAGTAAAACTTTTTTGTCTAACATAATTGAAAGTTAATGAAAGAGCATAAAAGATTCATTGGTTGGAGACGAATTGCTTTATCTATAATATTAATACATTTTATGAAAGAGTAAGGAAGTCATCATTTATAGAAAAAAAGTTTTGATTATCATAATGTACAGTTGATGCGAGAATAGAAAAGATGTGTCGATTCCAGACAAATCGATTAAATTATAATATTGAAACGTTTTATTAAACAATAAGGAAGGTATGGTAATGCTTAATATTTGAAACATCGGTTTTTTGTATTAAAACTTATGTATTTAACATAATTCAAAGTTGATGAAAGAATATAAAAGATTCCGCTGACATATAATATTCATACATTTCCAGAAAGAGTAAGGAAGTCATCGGCATTTATTTTGTATTTAGAGTTATATTCAAATATAGTAAAAACTT
>CAKNWT010293364.1:0-10293 GCA_932066315.1 Andricus coriarius | reverse complement strand
TTTTTTAATAGAAATGCCATATTTCTTGGTTGAAAATAAACATTTTGTTGAAAAGTCAACTATTTTGTAAAAAATTCGACTTTTTGGCATGAATATTCAACTGTTTTTGAAGAAATTCATCTATTTAATTAAAAATCAACTTTTTTTTGTTGAAAATTCGTCTTTTCTGGGGTGGAAAATTTAACTCTGTGTGATTTCACTCTTTCTGTTAAAAATGTAACTGTTTTGTAGAAATTTCATCCTGTAAGCTTGCAAATTCAATAATTTGGTAGAAAATTCAACTATTTGGTTGAAAATGAACTTTTTTGTTAAAAATTCGCCTCTTTGAGTTAAAAATTCAGGTATTTCATTGAAAATCAACTTTTCTGTTGAAAATTAATGTTTTTCGGTAGAAAATTCAATGGCTGTGTAGAAAATTCGTCAGTTTGGCTCGAGCATTTCAAAATTTGATTAAATATTTAAAAATTTAATTGAAAATTAACTTTTTTCTTGAGAATTTATATTTTCGTGTTCATTTTTTCAATTCTTTTTTGGTTAAAAATTAAAATTTTTGTAGAAAATTCTTTTTTTTTGCGTTGAGAATTCAACTATTACATTTACGTTGAGAATTCATCTTCTTTTATTGCTAATTCAACTGCTTGGTTGAGAGTTGATCTACTTTGTTAAAAATTAATTTTGTTGTGGAAGATTCATCATTTTAGTCTAAAATTCATCTCTTTCATGTTTGGTTGAAAATAATGTTCAATTATTGATATTTCTTAGTTGAAAATGAAACTTTTTTTGTAATACATTTATTTAGTCGAAAATTCGTCTTTTTCTTTGTAGAAAATTATTCTTCTTGGTTGAAAATAATCCTAAAATTTAAAGCGATTTAAATTGAATTCGATATAATACTTGTATGAATTTTATTTAAAAAAAGGTTTTCTCCTATTATTGCCCTATTTTTGTGAAAAGTCACCTTATTTCCCCTGTTTTGAGAGCAGTTTGGCTTGGAGTGAGTTTTATACTTTTATAGGGAGGTGGCTTCGTTGTTCGGGTCATCCTTGTTAGGAAGAGATGATTTTATGCACCCACTGTTTCGTGCTGGTGCAACTCTTATGAATCTTCTGGGATGGATCGATGCATTCTACTTCCCTATCTCTCTGTCCTTTTTCTGTTATCTACCCTCTACTGTGTTCACATGTTCATATGTTCACATGTACATCGATTTTCATGCCTTCAATATAGAGCTTCGTTGAGCATCCAACACTGCTTACAAGCTCACAAAATCGAGCAAGTTTAATGTTTTCCGGAATCGTATAACTGACAGTAGAGTTCAAGGGGTCAGGAGGTCACCTTCAGTTTTCGAGAACCAGTCAAAAGTTCAATGGTATCGAACTCCTTGGCCTTTTCATAAATTACCCAGAGAAATGCCAACCCTCAGAAATAATTCAATTTGATCCTGCTCCCACTTTCTCAAGACTTTCATGTTTCATTCTTCATTAACTCGTTACATATTTGACGTTAATTACTACACTGGAAATCCCATTTAAGTGCGGTTTCGGGCATGGTCCTAAATGGCCTCCACTTAAATAGAACAAAACGTTCGCTCGTTCCGAACGTAAATAGTCAGGGCCGCATTAACGATTTATGTTGAATTTGGAGGCATGATGCAACCTGATGAAACTAACGCGTTAATAGTGCGGCCCTTCCTTTCGGCCCACCGGGCTCCTCTCATCGCGAAACCGCCGAGGCATTAATTCTCGGAATGACTTAAATAGGAGATACTTGAATCGGAATCCCAGTGTAATGTCATTAATTCAGGGTTGCTACAGGTTAAGGAATTTGAAACTGATCAGGAAATGTCAGGGAATCTCAGGGAAACTAGTGATGGGACATCGATATCGAAATATCGGAAATATCGATATTTTGGTTCCGTATTTATCGATATTGATATATCGATATACATTTTCGATTTCGATATTTCGCTCTCTTGTACGATTGCTCTTCCTGTTCTTACTTCGCAGTTTCATGTTTCGTTCATTGTTTGTCGATTTCGCGGATTGAATTAAACATGTTTCCTTTTGAATTTATTTTCCAACAAAATAAATTTTTGTGTCCATATTAACATTATTTTTTCAATTTATTCCTCGATATTTATATTAGTTTAATAATGGTACTCAGTTGAAATAATAATTAATAATAATAAATTTAATTAATTAAATTGGTAATTTAAACTTGGAGATAATCTTGTGCGCATGCACGATATTTTATTACGATATATCGGTCAATATCGATATTTCTTTTTAATATCGATATTTTTTCAAGTATCGATATTGTCTTTTGGATACTATCGATATCTGAGATATCGATATTTTTGTTTCGATGTCCCATCACTAAGGGAAACCCTAAAAGAGTCAGGGTATTTTTAATAAACTGAAGATGAAGTTTATAAAATTCTGTATGACTGTTATCCAGATTTCACACACTTTCCCCCTTTTTTGAAGAATTCCTCTTTCTTCCCCTGCTTTCAAGAAACTCCCCTTTTTTCTTGGCTTTCAGCTTAAATGAAAACTGAATTAATGGGACCCAATAAGAAAATTCAACTATATTTTTTGTTGAATAGTTCATTCCTTTCGAGTGAAAAGTCTGCTATTATATTTTTGGTTCAGAATTCACGTCTTTTAGTTGAAAAATCCCCTATTTGCTTAAAAATTTAATTATTCGGTTGAAAATTTAACTATTTTGATAAAAAGCTGTATTAAAAATTAATTATATTGGTTACAGATTTAACTATTTTGTTGAACATTATTTTTTTTCCTTTTTTTAAACTGAATATTTAACTACTCGATCTTTGATTGAAAATTGATAGCTTTTAGTTGAAAATTCAATGAATTGGGAACACATTTATTTTATTAGTTGAAAATTCATCTCTTAGGTTGAAAATTTAACTGTTTTGTTAAAAATCCGCTTTTTTTAGTTGAAAATCAATTTCTTCAACTGAAAATCTAACTGTTCCATTTTTTATTGAAATTTAATCGTTTCTAGTTAAAAATTCATTTATTAAATTTTACATTGAGAATTTATCTTTTTTTTGGTTGTAAATTCAACTACTTGGTTGCTGAATTACTTTTTTACAAATTCATTTTATTGGTTAAAAATTGTATTGTTTTGTTAAAAAAAAATTTCTGTTGAAAATTTCTTTTTAATTACTATTTGCTTGAAAATACAAGTCTGTAGGTTGAAAATTAAACTGTTTTGTTGAAAATTCAACTATTTTGATGGTCTTTTTTTTATCAAAAATTTAACTGTTTTGTTGAACATTCGTCTTTTTGGGAAGAAAATTTGTCCTTTTGGATTGAAAATTCCACTGTCTTATAAAAAATCATATTTTTGGCTTAAAAATGTAACTATTTGGTTGGAAATGCAACTATTATTAGTTAAAGTCTAATTTTTTTTAATTCAACGATTCGGTTTAAAATTCAACTATTTTGGTTGAAGTTTAATCTTTTTTGTTTGAAAATTTTACGGTTCCGTTGAAAATTTGACTATTTGGTTAAAAATTATACAATTTTGTTAAAAATTCATCCATTTGGATTGAAAATTATCTGTATTGTATTATTGCAATGTAAATACAAATGTTTGGTCTAAAATTAATATTTCTTTGCTGTTGAAAATTCAACGATTGAGTTGGAAAATGATCTTTCTGAGATGACAATGATCTTTTTTGTTGAAAATTCAATATATTTCGACATGAAATTTTAAGCGTTTACTACTGAATTAAATATGGTACCTATACATTAATTTTATATAAAAGAATTAATTCACCTATTTTCGTGAATAATCAACCTATTTTTAGTTAGAAACAAAACCCTTTTTTTCATGATCATTATTGATCTCATAGGGCCTTAGATGTAAGGTTGTTGTTATACGTGAAAGAAATTTGTTAGGGAATCATCAGGGAAAGTCAGGGAATCTTTTAACTGAGATTTTGTAGAAACCTTGTTAATATTAGAACGAATTTGTTTTATTATTAATAATTGACTAATCTTGTTATTATTATTTTTGTTTTGCAGCGTATTGGCCAAGAGGCGACACTACAGCGTCATCACTCTTTGGAGGAATGCCTGGCGGATATGGCCTGGGGGCGCATCATTTGCCCTCTGCTTACGCCATTTTGGGACGAGGTGGTTCCGGTCCTGGTTTTGGTGGTCATACACAAGCTTCGGCGCCTCCACCACCTCCTTATTCCCACAGCAGTCTTGGAACTCTAAGTGTGGCTGCCAGCCAAGCTGCGAGCCTAGGTAATTTACCTATGTTTCTTCTCTTTTCGACATTCGACGCAAACAACTATTTCCATTACTATTCCTTTCTCTCGCCTCCACTTTAGACTCGATAGCACACTCTCAATTTCAATTAAGGCGAGTCAAAATCGTCACCAGTTTCAATTAGAGTCTTACTTCGGACTCACGCAACTATTAACACTTTTTTTAGCGATGCAACTATTTTGATGCTATTTTTTTTAAAATTAGTCAAGTATTTTCCCTCCCCTACACTCCCTCCCCTATTCTCCCTCCCTTCGCCTACTTCCTCCTCTTCTATAATTTCCCTTCCATTACTTTCCCTACTTTCCTCCCTAGTTTCCCTTCCTTCCCTACTCACCCTCACTTTCCTTCTACCCCTCCCCTCTCTTCCCATCGCTTCTCCTCTCATCACTTACCCTACTTACCCTCCCCTCAATTCCCTTCACTTCCTCCCATATCCTACTCTCCCTCCTTTCACATACTTTCCATCCCATAATTCCCTTCCCCGCATTTCACCTACTTCCCTCTCTGACTGTCCCTTTCCTACTCACCCTCACTTCCCTACTATCTCTCCCCCCCTACTCCTCCTTCGCATAATTCCCCTCTCCACCCCTCACTTTCTCCCTCACTGCCCCTTCTTAGCTCACCCAACTCCCCTGCTACCCCTCATTTCACTCCCCTCACTTTTCCTCTCATCACTTCCCCTAGGTATCCTCCCCTTACTTAATTTGCACCCCCTCCGTCTCCTCTCGCATCTTCCCCTCCCCTTACATTCCCTCTCCACCCTTCACTTCCCTACTACCCCTCCCCCCCACTTTTCCCATTTTCCAACTCGTCACTCTCCTCACTTCCCATCGATACCCTAAAAAATGACTAATGTTTTTTTTCTCAAATTTTTCTCAAATTGCTCGCTAATGCAACTATTTCTTTATTTTAAATTTGAAGATATTTTCAAAAATCTGTGCTACATTTGAACCATCTCAAAAATAGAAATTTTAAAACATTTCAAGAGTTTGAAGATTTCCAAAGATCTCAAGGGGTTTTAAAGTTTTCAAAATATTTGAAGGGATTCCTTAAAATTTCACGAGATTTCGAATTGGTTGAAAGGATTTGAACTATTTTCAGGGAATTGAAAATATTGTATAGGGTTTCAAAGCTTTTAGAGTACTTTAAAAGATTTCAAGGAAGTTACGAGAATTTCAAAGACTTCAAGGGATTTTAAAGAGATTTAAAAAAGTTTTATCTGATTTCATAGGACTTTGAAGTTTTCAAAATCCAAGGTCTATTAAGATTTAAAAAATTGGAGTGGATATCAAAGGATTTGAAAGATTTGAGAGTATTTTACAAGATTTCAAAAAATTTGAGGATTTCAAAAATTTCAAAGGTTTCAAAAAAGATATCAAAGATTTTATTGGCTTTTATGGGATCTTAAAAAATTTTCAAGATTTATGAAGGAATTTTTAAGAATATTAAAGATTTTAAGGTCATGTGCGGGAGTTGAAAAGATTTATTTCATTTCACATGATTTCGGGACCTTGAAAAATGTCAAAGGATTTTAAAAGATTATAAAGAATTTAGTAGGATTATCGAAAATTTCAGGAAATTAAACAATTTTTAGGGACTTGAGTTTAAAATAAAATTTTGTTAATCATTTCATTTTTAATTGTTTAATTCCGAACGTTTCAAGAACGAAAATTGTACAATTCTAAATTTTTTTAATTTTGGCACTGAATTAAAATCTAAAATTGTCCAGTTTTAGGCTTCTAGTCGGAAAGTGTACAATATTTAACGTTTTTGATTTGCAAATATTGAAATTTTGAATCCTTTAGTTAGTTCCTATAAAATTTGCATTTAATTTTAAATGTTTCTGTCTGGCATTGCTCTATTTTTTTCATGTTTAAAATTGCTCTATTTGAAACATTTCTCTGAAATTTAAGTTTGAAGGCCTCAAAAAAACATTCTTCTGTTTAAAATATTAGCATGAAAACTTAAAAAAAATAAGATTATAATACAACACCGAATTTCTGGAATTCTGTCAATAAGTTAGAATTTTAAATTTTGAAGGCCGTGAAAATAATCTTCTCGTAAATAAAATTTCCTTCCTTCAAAACAATTTTTAAAGTCTCATCATCAGTCTTCAGTTGTTTCAAACCATTTCTTATTTGTCTCCTACAGAAATTATATTTAGAATAAAATTTATTTTGATCTTCTTTTGTAACTGAAGTTACTCTGTTTTTATCAACCATTTTGAAAAGTGGACAGAAGTGGAGGAATAGTTCGTGACTGTTTGTCAAGTGGTAATGAAAGTTGTGAAGTAAAGCTAGAATATATCAAATAAAATTGTCTAATTAGTGTTTTAATTAAATTTTAATGCATTTTTTTCCCCCCCTAGGTATTAATCCTGCGAGCGCAGCTTGGTGGACAATGGCTTCGCACCTAGCTGCGCAGGACTACCTTGCGAGGTTACAAGGAGCCGCAGCCGCAGGACTTCCGGGTTTTCCACCTGGGGCCGAAAGCCTTCTACCTCCTTACCCCGCTTCTTTACTTAATCCACCGTCCCTTTCCTCTCATAAGTCTAGTAAGTGTAAGTATTCCTGAAAAAAATGTTATTCTTATTTCTTATTTTCAGGGTGTCTAGTGGACCCGGAAATCGGGAAAAATCGGGAATTTTATTTATTTGGGAAAAACCCGGGAATTTGATTTAGAATCGGGAATTTTTTTCATCTCGCAAAATCTACTTTTCTTACTTTATTTTTTTTATTGTTCAATCGAGAATTATAGTCCAGGCCTCAGACTAACCACACTATTGACACTGTTTGACTAATTTTCATCCAAACAGTTGTATTTTTAACCAAAAGAGATGAACTTATCAAAAGAGATGAATTTTCAACAAATTATTATAAATTTTCAAATAAATAGTTTGAACAATGGATGTGATGTTGTTCCCAATTTTATTTGATTAATTTTTAGTTTATATTTTTTTCGTTTCTAACATTTTTTAACTAAATAGTTGAATCTTCAAATAAACAAAAATTTCTTTCTAACAAAAAATGGTGTAGTTAAATTTTTATGAAGGAGCATTAATTTTCATTGAAAAAAGAATTTTCTATAAAAAAAACAGTTTAATTTTGTACCAAATGGTTAAGTTTTATACTGCATTGTTGAATTTTAAAGACAAGAAGACGAATTTCATATAAAAAAGTTGACTTTAGAATAAGAATTTTCAACAAAAAAGTTAATTTGCAAACCAATTAGTTAAATTTTCAACAAAATAATTGAGTTTTCAGTTTAAAAAATGAATTTTTATCCAAAAAACAAATTTAAACTAAAATTATGAATCTTTAACCAAAAAAATGAACTTCTAAGAGAGTAGTTTCACTTTCAACCAAGGAGTTAAATTTTCAACCTAAAAGGATTAATTCTCAATGCAAAATGTAATATTTGATATTTTAAGATTAAGAGATTCTTATTTTATATAAAATACAGAAATGGAATTCAAGATATTAAGAATTAAAATATTTAATTAAATATATAAATTATTTAATAATAACATTAGGATTTTATATAATTATTTTAATTTATTAATTTAATTAAAAGAATAAAAAAATTTATTTTACCAAACAGAAAGAATTTTCAACAAAATACTTAATTTTGAACCAAAAAAAAGTGTTCTCCCTAAAAAAGGCGACTTTTCAAAAAAATACATTACGAAAAATACGAAAAATAATTTTAAAATGAAGCAGATCAATTTTTATAAATTAAATAAAGTGTTCAACAGTGTCAAGCCAAAAAGACGAATTGTCAACAAACTAGTTGAATTTTCAAGCAAGAATTTTTACTTTTCATAACAAATTTTGTAGTCAAGAAAGAAAAACAATTTTAATCAAACTGTTGAAGTTTCAAACCAAGAAGACGAATTTTCAACAAAACAGTTAAATTCTCAACCATGAAGTATACTTTTCAACATCGTTGAATTTTCAGTAAAATATTTCAATTTCGAACCAAATAATAAAAGTTTTAACCAAAAAATGTAAATTCTTAACCAAAAACATAATAGTAGACATTTCAATCGAAAATAGTTGGATTTTTTGCCATTAGGTGCTACTAATTCAGTTCGAATTTATGGGGAAAAATGAGAAAAAGAGGAAAGATTGATGAAGCCTGCGATAAATAAATAAAAATTTTGATAATTTATAAACTAAAGAATTACATTTTAAATGAACATTAAAGTTAATTTTTATTACTTGAAAAATTTTATGAAACTATTTATACACTATTTTCTAAATTTGTGACACTATTTAAACTATTTTCGATCTCTAAAGTGAGTCCGAGACCTGAGAGTCTGAAAAACGTAGTTTTTCTATGATTTTAATAGGCATAATAATATTACTGGTAATGTCTTTTCAAATAAAAACAAAATATTTTGGCACGACAACTTCCTTAAATTCTTTTAATATCAATTATATGAGAGTTAACAGTTTTTATCTTGCATAGGTTGAAAGCCTTTAGAATTATCTAAAAAAGTGAGCTAGGATGAAGGAATCTTGCCAATTTTTAATGAAAATTTTGCAAATATAGTTTAAATCATAATATTTTCTTAAAATTTAAATAAAATTTAGTATAATAAACATTTTACAAAGTTGATAGAAAGAGGTTGGAAAAATTCGAAAATAAGTCATCTTTAGGAAAATAATAATATCTCCCTCTTTTTTCATTTGTTTATTTTTGTCTCTAATGAGCCGAAAAGTGAGGTAGTTTGGAATTCTATTTTTTTTAATTGTGAATCTTTTTCATGCTCATTTTGCAAAAAGTATCCATGATAAAATAGATTTCTTTTCGATCTTAAGTTTAAAATAAAATTCAAATTAATATATATTTGAAATAAGTTTAATAGAAACCTCATGATTGCTTATTTCATATAGTTTACAAAAATATTTCTTTTAGCAGAAAAAATATTGGCATTTTTTCCAACATTTTTTGTAACCGGGAAACCCCAGGGAATTTAAATTGCCGGATCACTATACACCCTGATTTTCTTTTTATTTTATATTCACATTCTGATTCAATTAGATCAAATGTCTGGAATGTAGATGAGAAAATATAAATAAACAATAAATGTGAGTGAAATTTGTAATTTGCAGCTAAGTCAAGCAAGAGTCATCACAAGACCCCTGCGAGCAGTAGTAGTTCAACGACACACAGTATGACAAATACTATGACAGTATCAAGTCAGGCTCCAGTTTCGACTTCTCATCATAATACTTCTTCAACTAGCAGTACAACAAATTCGCAACCGAATGTCGTTAGGTGAGAAATGCATTCATTAGAATTTAGAATTCAAATTTTAACAACAAATCCAGTTCTGATATTCAAGCGTTTTATCTATTTGTTTATTAACCGCTGCTTGATGATCACAGTTCTGCAAAGGAAGGAAGGTAAAGATCCTTGATTGCTAAAAAACAATTGAATTAATATAAAATCAGAACAAGTCCGGAAATTGTGAAAAATTTCTCGAACTTTCAGACTTCAGACCATCATTTAGAATATATTTTATTTAACGACCTTTCTTAAAGTTCAGTAACTTCAGTTCTTTAATGTAGATTCCAAAATCTCAGAAAATTAAGAATTGATTAATTTATGTTTTATCAAGTATTCATAATTGTATAATTTTAAACTGGAAGTGTTAGCAATTGAACAATTTTAAGCTAGAGTAATTTAAAAATTAAATATGTGGAATTAACGCCCTCAAAGTTTTAAAGTTTAAAAAATGTATTTAGAGTATAACAACATGAAATTGAATCATTGAACATTTTCAATTAATTAATATAATTTTCAGTAAATATATATTAATAAGCATTGCTATTTTTTAGGTTTGTTTGTTTTTAAGGTTATATAAATATAATTTTCCTAAGATTCATGAGAAAATATAAAAAGATTTTTGAAAACTTCAGAGATTTCAAATCAAAATTTCAACAAAAAAGTTATCTTCAACCAAATAGTCGAATTTTGA
>CAKNWT010293360.1:0-10206 GCA_932066315.1 Andricus coriarius | reverse complement strand
TAAAAATTTTAATATAAAGAACCGTTCTTTTAATATTATGCATTACCATAGCTTCCATACTGTTCAATAAAATGTATGAATACTATAACGATATTATAACGATTTGTAATATAATATAAATGACCGTAACTCCCTTACTTTTTGATCAAATATATCAATATTATAGGTCAATCGATTAGTCTGGAAGCAATAAATATTTTATATTCTTGAATCAATTTTGAATAATGTTAATGAAAAACGTTTTACAGTAAAAAACCGATTTATAAATATCATTGAGTGCTAAAAAAATGCAATAAATATTTCCAGGAATCCTTTGGTCAGTTTCAAAATATTAGATAGAAAATAAGCCCTTAAAATTTCATCAATTTATCTGCAACCGTTTTTAAGTCATCGTGTTCACAAAAAAGTGTGACATCCACACATCCACGAATACACACACACACACACACATACACATACTTCCGGACAATATTGCTTAGAACATTGTATCAGATATTTTTAAATTAAGGAAGGTTTAATTAAATGAATTTAAAATTTTTTGAAAATGTTACCATTACAAAGCTTCCTCTACGAAAAAGCAAAAATGTGAATATCTCCTAAAGTAGAACCGGCCATTCATGCTGAAGCCCACATATAAAGTAGCCAAACATTTTACCTATTTAATCTAACCATGCACGTTCTTTGTATTTAATACGTTCTATATTCGCACGTACGCCTCAAGCATTTTTTTCTGTTCTTTATTATTTTTTTATTTCAGCAGCGCATCTCTGGAGAAGTTTGGAGAACTTATCCGTTTCTCTGTAGCCGGTTACTGCTTTTTGGAAGGAGGAGAAGTCTCCGAGACTCGGTTGTGCAAAGGAGGGTGGTTTCTGTTTGAGGAGACTGGTGTGGCGCGCAAATATATCATCCGGGGGACATTGCCACCCCCTTATTTCGCGTCTCACCCTCAAAGTAGGTATAGCCTTCTTCTCCAGCAGCTGCACCGGCACGGGCTCAACTTTACCGCTGACACCTCAAGTGTCCAAATAAATAATGCGCCTTATTTGTTATATCGTACAAGCAAACCTCGCAGAGGACGAAAGCCGAATGTGCGCCTCTGAACTCGGCGCGTCTCGAAAAGGTGAAGAATAGGGAAAAAAAGAGATACAAACAAGGGATGCAAAAAAGGTGTAGCAAGGCACATAGTAGGTCGCGACGTGACTGCGGTGGAGGAGTAGAAATGACTTTAAATTATTTGCGAGCTTAAAAAAATCTTCATTCTTTGCACTACAATTTCATTTTGAATCGCGACTAGAGAAACGGAGTTGGTCGTTTGTGAGTCACTGAGAGGTATGCTAGGTTAAATAAATTGTATTTCGAAGTTGAATGAGTTTTAGAAACTAAATTTAAATGCGTATTTCGTATAAACATTTAAGAAAAATGTATATTTTTCTGTTGAAAATTCTATTTCTCTCATGTAGAAATTTTACTAATGCAATTAGTAGCATTATATCGGAGTGTTAAATTAGTAATTTTGTCAGTTTCTACTCGATGAAATGGTAAGAATTATGTTACTAAATAAATTAGTAAGGGTATTCTACTAACATGTTTAGTAGTGCCGACTTACTAATTCAATGAGTAGCAATGACTTGCTATGGAAACATAATTTAGTAATTTTTTTAAATACTTTCTGCTCGTTTTTGAGTTTTAATTCAGAAACGACAATGTTTTGATCATTTATATTCTAAGTTTATATAGTTATGTTAATAACAATTGTGTATGAACGATGCAATATTTAAAACTGAAACTGTATTGGGATCCGCTGCGCTGCAATATATCCTAAATTGAAATATTAAAATTATTATTATTATTGTACAAAATCTTCGATAGAAAACAAAATGACATTTTCATTACAATTTTAATCATTTTTACAGAGTAAAAAAATTGGGTTGTCACAAAATCATTGTATCGATGATTCTTAAGTCTTTTATCATCTTTCAAACTTATCACTTTTGAGGTAGCACTTATAATCATCAGACCTCGTTTTCCTAAGCGAAAAAAACTATTATTTAACCTAAATTTTAAGCAGAATAAAAATTCTTTTGTCTACAAAAAAGCCTTTTTTGAACTACCGCATTCGTAAACTGCAAATAAGTTAAAAGAAAAGAATCTACATGCTTTAAAGCTCGAGAATTTTAATTTAGTTTATTTAATTTTTTAAAGTGAAAATTTAACTATTATGTTTGAAAATTGATCGTTTTTAGTTGAAAATTCAATTGTTCATCACTTTGCTTAAAAATTCAACATCTTGTTTGCAATTGTTTTTTTCCCTTGACGGCTGAAAAATCTTTTTAAGTTGAAAATTAAACTCATGTCGAAAAATAGTTTTTTTGGGTGGGTTAAATTCAACAGTTTCTGATTGAAAATTAATTTTTTTGGATGGGATGACAAGTACTACATTTTTCGTTTAGAATTCTCCTTTTTGGGAATACAAATTTAATTTTGTGAGTCGAAAATTATACCATTTTGTTAAGGATTCATTTTTGTTGGTTCAAGATTCATCATTTCAATTAAAAATTTATCTCTTTGGTGAAAAGTGTTTTGTTGAAGTTTTGTTGAAAATTAGTTTTTTCTTGATCAGAAAATTAATTTCTTGTAAACTGAAAAAGTTATTATTCCAATTGAATATTCTAAGATTGTAGTTCAAAATTCATCTCTTTAGTTGAACATAATAAAAAATTTCAAATTGAACCATCCAATTTCAAGTAGAAAAATTACCATTTTTAGTTAAATATGAAACTATTCCAGTCAATGATTCGTAATTTAAATTTTTAATTTATAAGCTTAGTTGAAAACTACTTTTTTTAACCGAAAATTGAAACTGAAAAATTAAATTTTTATGTGGAGACTGATATTGTTTGTTAAAAAATCAAATATCCCGTGAAAAATTCATGTTTTTTGTTTAAAAATCGTATTTTTGGTAAAAAATTAATCTTTTTGCATAAACATTCATTTTCTTCTTTGAAAATTCATCTTTCTGGTTGAGAATTTAAGTGTTCCGGTTAAAAATGTACCATTTTAGTTGAAAATTAATTTTTTTGCTTGGGATTACAACTACTTGGTTTTTCATTTGGAATTCTTCTTTTTTGTAATACAAATGTAAGTGAGTCGAAAATTATTCGCTTTTGTTAAGCATTCATTTTTGTTGGTTCGAGATTCATCATTTCAATTAAAAATTTATCTTTTAGGTTGAACAGTGAGATATTCCGTTGAATTTTTTTCTTTTTTTTCAACAGAAAATTATTATTTTTTTAACTGAAAATGTAATTATTCCAATTGAATATTCTAACATTGCCGTGAAATATTTATCTCTTTAGTTGAACATGATAAGAAAATTTCAAATTGAAGCGTCCAATTTCAGGTAGAAAAATTACCATTTTTAGTTAAATATTAAACTATTCCAGTCAATGATTCGTCATTTAAATTTAAAATTTATAAGCGTAGTTGAAAACTAATTTTTTTAACCGAAAATTGAAACTGAAAAATTAAATTTTTATGTGGAAACTGATATTGTTTGTTAAAAAATCAAATATCTCGTGAAAAATTCATGCATTTTGTTTAAAAATCGTCTTTTTGGTAAAAAATTAATCTTTTTATATACAAATTAATTTGTTGTTTTTTATTCATCTTTTTGGTTGAAAATTCAATTATTTCAGTTAAAAATGTACAATTTGAGTTGAAAATTAATTTTTTTGGTTAGCATAACAACGACTTGATTTTTCGTTTAAAATTCTTCTTTTTTGGAATACAAATTTATCATTTCAATTAAAAATTTATCACTTTGGTTGAAAAGTGAGCTGTTCTGTTGAAAAAATTTTTTTTCTTCAACAGAAAATTAATTTTTTCTAAACAGAAAATGTAATTATTTTAATTGAATATTCTGACATTGAAGTTTGAAATTTATCTCTTTACTTGAAAATAATAAAAAAAATTTTCATTGGACAATCCAATTTCAGGTAGAAAAAGTACCATTTTTAGTTGAAAATGAAACTATTCCAGTCAATGATTCATTATTGTAGTTGAAAATTTCTAAGCTTGGTTAAAAATTAATTTTTTTAACCGAAAATTGAAACTGAAAAATTGAATTTTTATGTTGAAAACTGAATTTTTTTTTCTAAATCGAATATCTCGTGAAAAATTCATGTATTTTGTTTAAGAATCGTCTTTTCGGTAAAAAATTAATCTTTTTGTATAAAAATTAATTTTGTTGTTTGAAAATTCATCTTTTCGGTTGAAAATTGAAGTATTCCAGTCAAAAATGTACAATTTTAGTTGAAAATTTATAAGCTTGGTTAAAAAATAATTTTTCAAACCGAAAATTGAAACTAAAAAATTGAATTTTTATGTTGAAAACTGATTTTATTTTTAATATAATCAAATATATGGTTAACAATTCATTTATTTTCTTGAAAAATCGTCTTTTTTGGTAAAAAATTAAACTTTTTGTATGAAAATAATTTTTTCTTGTTTGGAAATTCATCTTTTTGGTTGAAGATTCAAGTATTGAAGTTACAAATGTACAATTTTATTTGAAAATTCAACTTTTTGGATGAAAATACAACTACGTGGTTGAATGATAAACTCTTTTGTTAAAAATTAATCTATTTGACTTAAAATTTATCTACTCCAGTTGAATATTCATCTATTCCAGTTAAAGACTAATCATTTTATAACAAAATTGATGGCTTTGGCTGAAAATTTGTTTGTCATTTTTTATAGGAAATTTCTTTGTTGAAAATTAATTTTTTAAACTAAAAATTCAACTATTTGGTGGAAAATTTGTCTTTTTTAGTTGAAAATTCATCTCGTTTCTTGAGAAAACATATTTTTGGTAGAAAATTATTACTTATGTTTAAAACTTAACCTTCTTGTTTGAAACTTTATCTTTTTGGTTGAAAATTTAAGTACTCCAGTTAAGTATTCACCATTTTAGTTGAAATTTCATCTTTTAGATTGAAGATAAAAACTACTTGGTTGAAAGTTATTCGTTGGATAAAAATTCATCCTTTTGGATCAGAATTCATCTGTTTCAGTTAAAGATTCATCATTTTAGTTTAAATTTTGTTGTTTTTTTCTGGAAAATTAATTTATTAACTAAAAATTCAACTATTCCATTTTTTGTTAAAAACTAATATTTTTTAGTTCAAAATTCAACTACTTGGTGGAGAATTCATGTATTTTGTTGAAAAATCATCTACTTTGGTAGAAATTTAATCTTTTTGGTTTCAAATTCAACTATTTGGTTAAAAGTTCACCTATCTTGTTTAAAACGGAATATGTTTACTATGAACTTTAGGAAGTTGAAAAAGTTCAAATTGAATTTAATACAGGACCCACATTAATTTTACCTAAATATGTACTCAGTTTTAAATATAAGAAGATAAACTGGAAATTTCTTTGAATTATTATTTAAATTCATAGATTAATGTATTTTAATAAAATTCCCTTCATTGTAAAATAAGTTTTTTAATTTACTTGAAAATATATACCATATATATAATCAAATATATTTGATTAAAAACATAAATCGCTCATCAACCGAGCTTCTAGGTCGTTTCCTATATTTTTGAATTCAACACTTTTTTAAATTTCTTCTTCTTGTTCAAATTTCGAATCCTTTTCATGCTTGAGATCATTCAATATCAAAGAAAATAGTTTAACTGCATCGTTATAATTAAACACAAACTTTTGTAGTTCATTGCCGCCCATGACCACCACTACCATGCTTTGTCCGCTTTAAACGCGATAGAGAAGCGAGGAGTGCGCAGTTGCTAACTGCGCACTTCTTTTGGTCACAACTTATATTTCCGTTGAAATTGACGAATTTTATGAAACTATTTGTAATTTTCAGGTACTGTTTCTGAATGTTATTACAAATTTATTTAGTAAATTTACTGTAAAAGTTACAGAATTTTATTTTCAGCAACCCAATTTCGTAAATTTCAGTTACTTTATTATACTTAATGTGTCCAAATTTTCCGAACATTTCAAACAGTCAGTATACAAATATATAATGAGTTAAAACTTTTTAAAGCTCTTTATCATTTTTTATATTCGTATTTGTTAATAAAATATTCACTAATATGAGATTTCCTGATAACACATTTTAGGAAAGTTGAATCTTATTTAAAATTGTAATAATTTTTAGTTCAAATATCAATCATGTTTTAGATTTTTCTATAAGAATTCATTTTTTTGATGTTGAAAATTGAACTTTTTGGTTGAAAATTAACTCTATTATTGACATATCGATTTGGCATATCTGAAATCTTCAAAAATCCTTTCGAGTTTTCCGAAGAATTTCATGAAAATTATATTTATATGACCTTCACAGCAAATTAACTAAAATGCTTAAAAAAAATAATCATGTATTTGAAATTTTTATTGTGCATTAAAAATTAATTTCATAGAAAAACTTAACATATATTCTTTTTAATGCTCTGGCTATATTGTACTTATTTTATGTTAATGGTTTTCACTAGAAATTAATATTTTTGAAAAAGAATGTTGATATGAAATTATAAAGGTTTGACGAAGAAATGAAATTCCTGAAAAATTGTAGGTTGTGTTTGTTTTTTCACCAGAAAGTAGGATTTTTGAACGACAATCATCAAGATTCTCAATTTTCAACAATTTTAGGTTATGTTAGTCTTTAACAATGTAAATTGGCATTTTTAATCAAAAATTATTTACTTTTTTCAGTTTTCCAGCGTTTTTTACTAGAAATAAACATTTTTTAATAAAAATGATTACAGTTTAAAGGATCCTAATATTTCAAAAATGTTAGGTTATGTTAGCGATTCACAACAAAAAATGTATATTTTAACATTAAATTCATTATAGTTTGAACAAGATTTGCAAATTGTTTACAGTTTCAAATTATTTGTTAACGTTTTTCACAAGAATTCCATTAGTCTAAATAAAACAAAAATATTATTATATTTTAAACAACATTAACAATTTTGCAACAAATTTAGGTTATGTTTCCCTGTTTCATATAAAATTGGTATTTTTAAACAAAAATCGTTAGATTTAAATTCAATAATTTTTGTTTCCTAAATAATAAAATTTACAAACTGAAATATATTCGGATTGTATTAGTGTTTATCGTCGGAAATTAACATTTTTATTTTAAAAATATTAAATTTGGAAGAAGATACATAATTTTCAACAATTTTATCTTGAGTTGACATTCCACATCAAAAACTGGCATTTTCAAACAAAAATCATTATATTTAACTGAATATTTATAATTTTGAACAATTTTTTATTATATTATGTTAACGTTTATGGCTGGAAAACGGCATCGATTTCAAAAAAATATTGACAATTTTGTAACAATTTTAGGTTATGTAAATATTTTTCTCCGAAAATTGGGTATTTTAAGCGAAAACAACATTAGATCTAAAAAAAAGATTTACAATATCAAATAATGTTCTGTAATGTCATTCGAATTTTATTATATTAAAAAATATTTAAAATACTTCTATTTTTAATAATATTTACAATTTTCTAACAACTTTTGGTTATATCAGGGTCCTTCGCCTGAAATAAATATTTTTAAACATAAATCATTAGAATAGAATTCAATTATTTTTGTTTAATACAGTAAAATTTAAAATCTTGAACAATTTCGGATTCTGTTAGTGTTTTTTGGCAAAACAGACGTTTTTATTTTAAAATTATTATATCAATATTTAGAATATTTAGAATCTTTTAACGAATTCAGATTATGTTAGCGCTTTACGTCAAAAACAGTAATTTTTAAATTAAAAAATTATATTGTGAAGAAGATTCATATCTTTTGAACAATTTTAGGTTATGTTATGTTAGTGTTTTTCGTCGAAAATCGGTTATTTTGAACAAAAATTATTCGACTTTGCATTAATAATTATATATTTTAATTTCATAAAGTTTTGAATCGCGACTAGAGAAATTCAATTTTTCGTTTGTGATAAAAAAATATTTATTTTAGACCAGCGCAGACAAAAAAGAGTTATCATCAAATTATTTACATTTATCTGGTGAAAAGCATAATATGAAAAAAAAAAAATAATTTTCATGTTCGAAAAATTAATCTTACAAGTATGGACATTATGTCGAAATATATGGGATGTGAAGAAATTCATCTAGTCTCTACGTAGCTTAGTGGGTAAGAGCATCAGTCCCGCAGACTGGGTTCGAATCCCAGCAGAGCTAGAGAGTAGAGACACATTTTTTCACAACTTAGAAATCAAAATAACATCAAAAAATATAACATCAACAAAAATATAACATCGAAAAATATAAAATCAAAAAATATAACGTCAAAAAATAAACTGAAAGATTTTCTTGGTAAAAAAATTGAGAAAAAAAGTATCTAATTCCGTTAGCAATTATATTTCTCTCTTGTAGAATTACGATAAAGGTTTTCATCTGAGTAAAATAAACTAGGGTCTGTCACCAGAAGAAATATGTATGTTAGTCAAGGAATAAATTAACACCATTTTATACGTTTGACTAATAAGCTTTGTACTTACACATTGCGTGTACTTAACGGATCATCGACCACGACCAGCATGGTAAAACTTAACATTCCCACTATCTCTAATTGTCGTTGTAGAGAGTTTGATAAGCATCAGGGTATTATTTTTCTTCGAGTGACAGAACATGTGGTTAGTCCAACTTTTATGACTTTCAAGGTATATGTGTATACATTTGCAAATGTCAACGACTTCTATTCCTGAGTTAAAAATAAAATAAAATGAGAACTTAAAAAAAGGGTAAACATTGCTCAAGTTTTCCTCACTAATTTTTTATGACTGTGAAACTCTTCACCTGGGATGATTGCTAGAGAGATTGATCCGCGAACTGTGCGGTATGGGTGTTGCGGAACAAATGTGTTGTTTAAATAAGCAATACGGAAATTCTAGATTGAACTAGAATTTATACCGAAAGAGAATTGGCTCAATGGTATGATAAGAAAAAATTGTTTTCTCTGAACGTTAACGTTATTTTAAATAATATGATGTTACTGTTTCTTGTCTACATGGTCTGAAATCAATATTTTTTTAATAATCACTATTAATTTTATAATTTATAAAAAAAAGTCGATCTAACTCCGCTGGGATCCGAACCCAGGTCTTTCAGATTGCCGGTCTGTTGCTGTTATCCACTAAGCTACGGAGATCATTCATTATACAACTTATAAAATTATTAATTAATATAAAAAGTATTGATTTGAGACCATGCAGAGTAAAAACATGACATCATATTATTTACTACATTTTGCTGGCCAAAAAACCATAACATCAATTCATAAATTAAAATTATTTCATTTCGTTTTGTTCAAATCTGGGTCGAGGGAGACTTTTTCTTGTTTTTCTAAAAATAATAGACCAGGAATCGACATTATTTAGTATTTAACATAAAAAAATTAAACAATACCCAGGTTAATGCTTTACTCATGTATAATGACGTTCCCGGTTCAAATCCCGGCCGAGGTAGATTTTTTTTCGTTTTTCAAAAAATAAGAGACAATTGTTCGACACTTCTTAATAACTAACATCAAGAAATTAATTAACTAATAATGGAATAAACCAAATTTTATTTTAAATTTAGAAATTTGTAATTTATTATCTGCCACAGACTAATTTACTTAAAAAAGTAAAAAATTGACCTATTCAAATACGAAAACTGAAAAGTGTGCATTAATAATTTAACTAATATTCTTTTGAATTTAAATTTTTGTCTTAAAGATTGTAATGAAATTTATAAGAAGACCAAACAAATATAAACGAATTCACGATAAATTCATACGACTTAAAAATAATTTAACAATAGGCTTATTTTAAAATAATACAAATAAATTGGGAAAAATTACAAAAATACAAAAAATTCCATTGATTTCAATAAAATGAGTGAATCTATAGGAATTTAAGGGAAATGAGACAAATTTGCTGACATTCATAAAAATTCAGAGCGCATAAAAAAACATTCAAGCGAATTAAAATGATTGAAAAATATTTAAAAAATAATTGAATTCAGTCATTTTAAAATGGGTTTAGAAATATTTAATAGAATTCAAAAGAATTTGATGAAATAAAAAATTATTTAAAGTAGTCCATGATAATTTAATAAAATTCATGGTGAATTCAAAATCAATTTAAATCAATTGGACAAAATATT
>CAKNWT010293358.1:0-13597 GCA_932066315.1 Andricus coriarius | reverse complement strand
GTTTGGCTTAAAATGTTCATTTTCGTTTTTTTTTATTTTTTGTATTTTGAAAATGCTATAACTCTGATCATTGTTTTTTTTTTATCGAAAAACGTCATGAGGATAAATTGTTCGAGTTTCCGAGTTCTATGAATAGCCGTACATAGAATTTTTTAATCTTGAAAAAAATGATCTGAAACATTTTGTAAATGCTTGAACTTTTTGAATTTCATCCAAAATAGCTGGTTAAAGAACTCTTCCTTTATTTTTACATCCTTAAAAAGTGTACCAAAGCACAATCCAATCCGAGTAGTTTTTACAAAGAAAGGTGGAATATCTGCGAAATAGATAAAAAAAACTGGACAATTTTAAATAAAAAATTTGTGTTTTTTTTAAATAGACGTCAAAATTTAAAATATGTGTAACATCAAGGAAATTTTTTTTCCAAATCGGGAGTCAACGTGTCACCTAATTTCCTCTAAGAAGCAACCTATTTCGTCGCTGAGAAATTACGGTGGCCAAAAAATATATTGGAAACTTTTAGTTCTCTCAAGTTTTTATGCTTATCCCCTCCAAATTTGTTTAAATCCACACAAAAATAAAGGCGTATTTTTCTCGTAATAAAGATATTTATGAAAAAATATGGTTTTGTACATTTTATTCAGATAATAATATAATTAATGCAATTTAACACACATAATTGTTTAAACAATTTATTATCAATTAAAACTATCTTCTCTTAGAGTGATGCTATAAATTTGCGGGTTTCTCTTAAATTTCCAACTTTTTGGTATCCTTTTAGTTAGAGTAAGGTAATAATTATTGAAAGTTAATATATTATTTGTTTATAAATATCTTCTCTCAGAATAATGCTGGAAAGTTCCTGTTTTTCTGAAATTTTCAACTTTTTCTTTGGCTTTTCAGTTATGAACAAATAATAAATAAACGTCTTGTTAAGCTGTCTCTTTCTTTTGTGGATATTTTTTTCTGCAATAAAAACTTGAAAGTTATTCATTTACCTCTTATTTTATACTAGACTTTATACTTTATATCTTTATAACAATGCTGATAGTAAAAAAAAATGAAAATCGCAACTATCTAGCATTACTCTAAGAGAATATAGTCATAAACAATAATACATTTTTTCATGAATTATGTTTGTAAACTTGCATTAATTATTATCTCAATAATTGAACAGTGGACAAAAACTTGAAAATTTCAGAAACATCCGCAACTATCTATCATTACTATAGGAGAAGACATTTATAAACAATAATAAATTGTGTGAACAATTATTTTGGTAAAATCCTATTTCAATAAGTGAAGAAATTTGGAAAGAATCACGATTTTCTAATTCCATTCTAAGAGTAAATTGCTAGAAGCAATAATAAATTGTTTAAATAATTTACTTCAGCATCTAATTATCAGTAAAAAGCTATAGCTTATGTTAATACATAATATTTAATTAGAAACAATTTGTACCAAAAGAAACCGCAAAAAAATCATTATTAACGTCAAAAACTCGCAAAGTCCCATTTTTCACTCATGGGTTTTTTTGAGACCCTATAAAGTAGACTTATGTGGGGTAAAATTCAAAAAGTAATTTTCGATTTGTATTATATGACTAATTGTGACGAGAAATGTTGAGGGTCAATTCAATACACCTAATATTGGCGATTCTGAATAACATTTACGGAAACATCTTTTTTTTCTTATGGAAATTACGTATCAAACGTCATGTGGCTTGCGGAACAAAAATGGTTCACTAGGGATTAGTTGAAATATTTATATATTTAGGTTAATTTGGAAATTTCTTGGGATGCATTTAATAATATTTTTCAAAATTACAGTTTTAAACAAATGATTTTATTAGACCAGATGTCCAGATATTCAATAAAGGAATAACCGAATTCATTTCAAATCATGAACCTTCTAATAATTCAAGTAACAGATTTAAAAAAATGGAAATTTGTTCTCTAAATTTGTATAGTTTGGTCATAATTTAGATATTCAAATTTTCTTTCTAGATTTTGGCGAGACTGAAGATAAAAATACTATTGTCAGGAAGAAAAACAATTATATATTGTTTGCAAATTTCGTGTTATGTTTATTGTATAAGAAACTCAATCGTGTAAGTTTCTGACATTTATCTACTTACCTTTATTTCTGACATTTATGATATCTTGTATGTCGTTCATGAGAAAAATGTGAAAATTCAATTTTTAGAAAAAAATCCGACCTCCAGAAATTGGCAAAATACATAAGTGCGGGCTTCTTTGTGTGAAACTAGTCTTTTTATATTTTCAAACAAATCTCAGTGATGCAATTTGTTTAGTTTTGAACTGTTCGAATATTTTCCGGCAGATTTCGAAAAACAGGGGCCTCGGGTTTCTATATTTTAAATGTCAGAAAATTAGAATTCTGGTCTGTAAATTGCACTGTTGAGGAAAAGTGAGAAATTGAAAGAAATTGGAATGGAAACGTCAGGGAATTTTACAAATAAAGTTTTGCCAAAAGGAAATTTCTTTTTGGAAACAAATGTCAAAATTTTCAAACTCACACCTTCCTCGAAATGTCTTTCTCTAATCGGAAAAATACGTTCTGCCTACAATTTCTTCAAAAAACAAAATATTTTTTCGCTAATAAATTCTGCGACTTGAAGAGTATGGAACCTGCCTGACTGGGAAATGATCCTGACAAATATTTAAAACAAAATTTAATCATTGTTCCACCTATTTTTTATAGCAAAAAAATTTGGTAATACCTATTTTAGTTGAAAATTTGGCTGACAAATGAATTAAGGAGGTAAAAGGGTATTCACTAAATAAGGATATTAAGTGCTGTTCATCATAAACTATTTCTTAAGTTATCGGAAAAAAATTTGAAAACCGGGAAATGAGCGGGAACTTTCCTCAGTTAAAACGGCCACCCTGTTTTTTTTTACAAAATGAAGATTTAAGATTTTAGGTTAGAATATAATTGGTACTTTGGTGCTGCAAAAAGTGGGAAATAGTGTTATTCCGGGACTTTTTCTGTGAAAAAGAAAGTATTTCCTTATTTTAATATAATGAGCAGTAACGAGACTTATTGACTTACATGGTCGAAGAGAACCTCAATTTCTTCGTGATCCAGTTATGATAATCAAACCCGCATTTGCATGTAACCTGAACAAATAAAAAAGAGAAATTAATTACATGTTCTTTTTCCATTTATTGTGATAATTAAACAAAATAAGTAGCCTGAAAACAACAAGCATCAACCCTCTTTTATAGTCGCACTTGCAAAACCAAATGTATCATTTTTCAATGATGTTAATCGTCCTTGCTACGTGCCGGGTGTTCTGGAATCAGAAAACACCTTCAGAGTCGCAAAGAATGTCTGAGAATAAAGATTCGCTGATCGTCCGATTGGTTGTAATTGTCATTCTGTTTTTGCGATTTGCTGATGTGTGAACTTAGTGCATGATCTGTATTCACATTTGCATTTATATTTGGTGGTCGTATTTGTATTGAAAGTCCTCTTAGTTTTAAATTTATTGGCTCTGAAGATGGTTGATGTGTGGGTTTGTGGGGTTGTGTGTGTGTCAGAACTGAGAACTCAGAACTCGCTCGCTCGTCTTTCGTCTTTCCTCTGTGGTCTCGAGTGACGGCAAGTTGCACCTGTCTGGCTGTCTGCCTGCAGTCCGAGCGGCGCCAGATCTCTCCGCCTCATTCCGACACCCCGCGCAACTAATTCCATCCTGGCGCGACAATAGAGCTAGTTTCACATTCGATCAGCGTCATCGTCATCGTCACTGCAAGATCACCACCGAGAACTCCACCTGAGAAAAATCCGGTTATCTCCAAGGAACCGATCACCGATCTTACATCCTTGAAACCGGTTGACGATAAGTGTTCAGTCCTTGAAACTTATCGAAAGAACCAAATTACAAGCCTTTTCCATTTTGAGAAAAATTTATTCCGCAGGGTATCTTGTGTCCCGGAAATCCTTCTGTGGCCCTGGAAATAGTCCTTGAAGATTTTTCTACCTGGAAATCTGGGACAAAATTACTGGAATTTGCTTCTTGTCGTTCTATAGCATTCCTTCAAATTGTTTATACATAGTGTTAAATCTATACTGCAGGACAAAATATGATCATCAATAAGTGTAATCATCGCAGACAAAAATGATCAATAGGCCCTTCCATTTTGAACTCTTTTAAAGCTAAATTTTAAGCAATTCTTATTTTTCATAAACCAGCTTGATAATATTGAAATCCTCTCAATTTTTTTAGCTTTTTATTTTTGGGGAAGTTCGATTCTTCCCATTTTTGAAAATTTTTTATTTATTATTCTGAAAGTCTGCAAATCAGGATAGTTTTTCTTTTGGATTTTGCACTATAAAATTTGGAAGCATCAAAAGAAGACGATCTAAGTTTAAATGCTTGAGCCCTGTTTACATTAAATATTTAAAAAAATGTAGAATGTAGATATAGATTCAAATTTGAAGATCTCAGTAAGATGCTTACCAATTTTTAAAGAATAACAATTTTGAAGTTTCACTTCAGGTCTTTAATTTTGGAAAGCTTGCCAATTTAGGTATCTACAGATATCAGCTATCAATTTTTAAGAATTAATATTTGCAATCCCGATTCCTTCTCTTTAAATTTATTAAATTTATTTGGATCAGTAAAAATTCACTGAGAATCAATGCCTATTCAATATTCACTGCCTCGAAGCTTTACAATTATGTTTTTGTGACAATTCTTTAAAACGATATTGCACAAAATATAAAATAAAATTTTAAAAGTTTTATTCAATTATGAATAACTCCCGGTATTTTAGAATGTTCTTGGGCTAATCTTAAAGATGAATTTACTTAAAATATCCGTGACGTATCGAAAAATGGTATCCCTTTTTACCTAAGTTTTATCGAAGTTGGAACGCGAACGAAAAATTCGTAAGAATTTAAAGTAAAATCATTTATAAAAGAAATATACAAAATAATTTAATGAATTATACATGAATCTCAAATTCAACATTTTTGTAATCTTTTTTTTTAGATTATACGATTTTTTTCTGACTTATGACGACTTTTTTATTCTAAAGCTCAGACTTTGGCTGTAACCAGGGAAAAGTTAATAACATTTCTTGAAACAGTGCGGAACTTGAATGATCAAAACATTCGGAGATGGTTGCCAACTTTGAGAGTATCACAATTCGGAAGCTTTCAATTTTTTGATCGTCCATCTTTTGGATTGGGATCTTTTCATTTTCCAATTCTGTCATCTTTAAAAATATCCAAAGTTTCAACATTTTTGAATTTTGTTATTTTAAAAGTATTTATAATATTTTCTGTCTAGTATTTTGTTTGCTTTCTTAAAGATATTCTAAGTCTCAATTCAAGAAAGGTTTCATATTAAAAAATTTTAAAGTCAAATTTATAGAGTTACTTAGATTGTGAATGATGAAGATTAGAAATTTGGAATTTTCTACAATATCTAAAAAAATCTGTAATTATTATACTATTAGCATTTAAAGAAAAATGGAAGAAGCATGAGAAAGATTTTCTTAGACAATAAAGCCAATATAAAAACTTGAATGATGCAGGTAGATAAAAAAAATTTATAAAGCGTACAAACTTACATCAGAAATGAGCTTTAAATTGCAAATAAAATTGAAAAAAAATGGTTTTCCACTCTGATTGTTTAGGATTTTGGGGGCAAAGAGTCTACAACTTGGAAGCTTCCAAGTCGTCCGCTCAATTACCTCTCGACCACAAAAATTAATCGGTCCCTCGAACCGCTTCACGCCTCATGTCTTTCCCTCCCACCGCTCAGAATGTTCTTCTCTGCACGGCCACCGGGACGGGATAATTAAAAGAACGGATCGTCTCGATTCATTTCGTTTCCTTCTTCCCTTTTCTCGCGAACATGATATAAAATAGTATAGGGCTCTTCCTCCTCCGTTGTTCACAGTTCTTGGGACTTGGGTCCTCTCTTAAAAGTCGATCCCCGATTTTAAATCAAAATTGAAGACACCTGGTTTTCTACCGACAAAGGGAACGCCAATTAATCGCCATACGACTAGTGGATTTATTTCAAACTGAAAAGACAAACGAGTCAGGTGAAGAAAGAGTCAAGGTGTCGATATATGCGAAACTTTGGAAAAGGCTTCAAGGAAAAATTCTCGAAAAATCGGGAAAACAGAGAAACGGCCGGGAATAATGTTCATCGAAAAAAAAACCCGATAAATTACTGGGAATGTGATTCAGTGGCCGAGATTTTGCTCTCGAATGTACTAATATACAAATTAAAAGTAGTTTAATATATTTTATTAAGCAGTCTGATTTTGAGTTGGAACAGGATATTTGTGAACAAATCATAATTCTCACTTCGAATAGGGAATTTAAAAAAAGTACAATTTTGACTTAACGGTAAATTTTCGGAATGAATTATAATTCTGAGTTAGGACAGGGGATTTTAGTAAATAATTATAATTTAGACTTTGAGACAGATTTTTCTAAAAGATTTATAATTATGATTGGTACTGGCAATAAATAAAAGAAATATACAACAAAATCACGTGAAAATTTACAATTATCCTGACTTGGAACAGGAAATTTTCGACAAGAATTATAATTTTGAATTATAATTCTAAGTTGCAATATACCATAGAGTTTCAGTACATTTTTAAGTTTGGGACGGAGAATTTCGGTGTAGAATTGTAATTATTACTTTGGTACAGGGAATTTCAGTAAAGAATTATAATTCTGAGTTTCGTATGGGGAATTCCAGTAAAGAAATATAATTTTGACTTTTGAACAGGGAATTTCGTAAAGAATTAGAATTTTTACTTTGGGACAGGCAATTTCATCAAAGAAAAAATTCAACTTGGAGTTTCCGTAAATAATTATAATTTTTCATTTTATGTTCACTTCAGAATAGGACATTTCTTTAAGGAATTATCATTTTTACTTAAGAACAGAGAGTTTCGTAAAGAATTTAGAACAAGGGAATTAAAAAAATCCCTGTTCCAAATCGGAATTCGTCACAATTTGAAATTTCCTGTTCTAAGTGTTGGGAAAAGGAGTCACTATATTTCTGAAATAAAATAGAAAATTTTGTAAACAAATATAATTCTGACTTTTAGCTTTGAGAGGGGAATTTTCGTAGAGAATTAGAATTTTGACTTTCGAACAGGGAATTTCCATAAAGAATTATATTTTTCACTTCGGAACAGGAAGTTTCCGTAAAGAATTATAATTTAGATAGGATAGGAAGTTTCCCTAAAGAATTATAATTCGACTTGGAACCAGATCAGAAATCTTTTAAGTCTTTTAGAATGTTTAGAAATCTGTTGGAATATTTAAAAATCGTTAGAAATCATTCAAATCTTTTAATCTCTTCTAAATTGACCGTGAGAAAACCAGGAATTTGAAATCGCCCATTAAGTAGACACTAGACACCCTGGTTGTGAATTTTTCAGGAAACAGAACCGTTGAATTGAAATGGGTTTTAGTTGTTTTTAATTAATTTGTGTAGATGCTAATTTAAAATCATCAGGGGAATCAACACCCTGAGATTGTAAAAAACTCCCATCACTTTTCTGCATGTTTAATATTGGAAGATCTATAATTAGGATATGTAATTATTAGGAAACTTACGCCTCAAAATTTAAATAATTATCAGATTAAGAAGGCACAACCACCTCTAGTAATTTCTTACCATAGGTGGTTAAGAGAGAGTGGTAGAGGTAGACTACTCGGTGGCACGATAATCACCTAATTACACGTTGGTCCTCGAGTGAGGCGTCGTGTCGGTCGCAGAAACGCCTATCTCTTTCACCTATATTGGTTTCTTCATTGGACTCAAATATAATTGATCGATTGTTCCCGGTATCATAAGAGAAAGTCCAAATTCAGGGTCTCCAAGCTATCTACTTTACCGGGAAATGACCGGAAATTATGTTTACCGGGGAAAAACGGGAAATGACCCCGTATTTGATTCAGTAATCGAGATTTTTCTCACGAATGTACTAATAGGAAAATTAAGTGGTTTCATATAATTTATTAAACTAATTCTGAATTGCGATAGGTAATTTGTGAAAAGTTTCACTTTAGAACAGGCAATTTCCGTCAAGAATTATAGTTTGACTTGGAAAAGGTTATTTTTGACATGGAATGGGTTCGAAAATAATTTTTATTCTGTCTTGTGAAAATGGAATTCACAGAAAAAAATTCCTGTTCCAAGTCTGAATTCGTCAGATTTAGCAAATTCTTTGTTCAAAAACAGAATTTGTTTGAATTTGAAAATTCTTCTTTTTTTGTAAGTAAACATTTGCCGGAATTTGAAACTTTCCTCTTCAAAATTTTAGAAAAAGGGAGTTATTAATTTTGAAAATAAATTTACTTGTGACTTGTTATAGGAAATCTTCTAAAAGAATTATAATTCGACGGGGAATAAATAAATTATATATGTAGAAAATTTCCATAAAGAATTTTAATTTTGACTTTGGAATAGGCAATTTCGTTAAGAATTAGAATGTTATCTTGAAACAGGTTCTTTTGGCATGGAACAGGAAATTTGGTAAAATAATTTTAATTCAGATTTATAAAAATGAATTTATGGCAAATAAAAATTTGTCAGAATTTAAAATTTCCCTCTTCCAAATTTTAGAAAAAGAGATTTGCTATATTTCTGAATTATAATAGAAAATGTTGTAAATGAATATAATTCTTTCTTGGAACAGGGAATTTTTGACATGGAATGGGAAATTTTGGAAAATAATTTTATTTCTGATTTATAAAAAGGCGAGTTATAAAAAGATTCCCTGCTCCAAGTCAGAATTGGTCAAATATTGAAAATTCCTTGTACCAAATCAGAATTTTTTTGAATTTAAAAATTGAAAGAAATTGAACTTTTCCTCTTACAAATTTTAAAAAAGAGAGTTACTATATTTCTGAATTATAATAGAAAATTTTGTAAATAAATATAATTCTGATTTGGAAAAGGGAATTTTTGAAATAAATGTAATTGTGATTGGGAACAGGGGATTTCTGTAAAGAATTTTAATTTAGACTTTAGGACAGGGAATTTTCGTATAGAATTTTTTTTTCATTTGGAACAGAGAATTCTTGACACGGAACGGGAGATTTAGAAAATAATTTTAATTCTGGTTTAGTAGAAGGCAATTGAAAAAATCCCTGTTAAAATTTAGAATTATAATTATTTTAGAAAATTCTTTGGTCCAAATTATAATTATAATTCTTATGACCAAAAATTATCTGATGTTCCAAGTCCGAATTATAATTCTTTTCCAAAATTGCCTCTTTCAAATCAGAAATCTTAGAAATATTTTAAATTGACCTGGAAAAATTAAAAATTGGCCGGGAAAAGACCAGAATTTAAAATCATCCTTTGGGTAGAAACACTGGTCTCCCTGTGTGGTTTCTTAATCTTTATTATTATAATTAATTAATTAATTTGCAAGAACCTCGTTGGATTTTAATAGCTTTAGGCAAATTTTCAGGAATGATTTGTCAAAGTCTTTTCGAGCTAAAGCTCACGTCTCAAGTTTTTCTGAAGAGAATTCGACACACCTGTTGGGTGTTTATTATCAGGTTCCACAAACTGACTCCCTGTAATGGCAACCTTCCATGATAAAGAGAGAGCTTTCACATATCTTCTCACGCATCCCACCCATCCGAGAATTTCTTAAAGTTAATCGTGAAAAACTTACTAAAAATTTAATTGAACTTATTGAATTCGCTGAGAGAAACAAACGATTTAAAAAATGTGTCACTCGCTGCAGGTTTTTAACCCGAAGTAATTACCCCCTCCAAAACTTTCTCGCAGATTAAAAACCGCGACTACTTTTGTATGAGGTACACGTGCGTAAATGGAATTTCATTCTTATGGTATTATGCCTTTAAAAATTCCAATCTTGCTCAATTAAATTCTACATCCGATAAAGTTTGGCTGGTCTCGGTGGGTTTTGTCTCATACATTCCAACGCTATAATGCAATATCTGTCGACATTGTGGAGTACTCTCGTAATAAAAAGTAGTTCCTTATACCCATCTGCATCTGTCGTCGTGTGCCGGATCACACACCATGTACACGTGGTGGTACATACACGTATTTTAAGTATTAAATACTCCTGCTTGCATGGGCGCCTCATGTGTTTGGGATGAATTATACAGCAAGTGGCCATATATGGACCGTGGAGTGCAGTGCGAAGACACCACACGAAAAGGAATCCCTCTTTCTTACCAAGCATGCATATACACGACCGCATCTCGAATTTTATTTTGCTTCTTCTTCTTACTGCTTGCCGAACAATGTCACGAAAGTACTTGTCCAGGATTTAGGTGCAGAAAATAATTGAAAACGCTAACAAGCAGGTTTTGGATTGTACGACTTTTTCGATTTTTTGAAAAAGAAAAATGCAAATAATCGTTTTTTTTTGGTTTTCCTCACTCTCTAAATCTGAATTACAGGGTTTGCCACTAACCGAAAAAAAAGAGAATGGCACATTGTAACTTGAAAACAGAGCAAAGAGTACCATTTCTAAATGAATGATTTGGACCCTGAAAGAACACTTCGCAATTTTTACCATTTCCCTTAAAAAACGATTCAGCATAAGAGAATACTGTATATCAAATAGTAAAATCAACCACTAATTCTAACATATTGTCAGTCATATTATGATATTATTGTAGTTTATAAATAATTTCAAATTATAGAGGAAACCAAGGCGAATATAGAGACCTATATTTAAAATCACTTACATATCTCTATTGATTTGAGAGACATTCTCTATTAAAGCTTTAACGTCGTTTGATGAGTACTAAATAATATACTCACATTTGCCTCAAATTTATATAGTAATCTTTTTTCATGATTTAGAAAAAAATATCAAGGTGCACTGTTAATAATTGAGCAATTTTAGGTTTTGAGTAAGCATTGAATAATTTTAAAAGTATTGTGGAGAGATGTTGGATTCCAAGTTTTTTTTACGTCCAGGAATGACGAATGAAAAATTTTTGAGGATTAAGAAAAATAATTTTATTCCACACCCGACCGAAAAACCCACTTTTTGCCCTGATAAAAAAGTAAAATTAGCGGGGCAAAAGTCAAATTTAGCGGGGCATAGTACATTATGCAACAAGGGGAAAAAATATACTTTTGCCTGGTGTTGCATATAGTATTTTATTCCACTCTCGACTGAAAGTCCACTTTTTGGTCCTGAAAAGCGGGGTCGAAACAAATTCGCATTCTAGGGAGATTTTTTGAAAATTAAAATTTTTTTCGAAATTTTGAATTTTTTGAAAATGTTAAAATTTTTGAAAAATTTGTATTTTTGGAAAAATTTGAATTTTTTGAAATTTTTGAACATTTTCAATTTTTGGAAAGAAATCTCGCCCCGATAAATTTTACTTTCGCCCCGCTAAATTTTACTTTCGCCCCGCTAAATTTTACTTTTGCCCCGCTAATTTTACTTTTGCCCCGCTGATTTTACTTTTGCCCCTCTAATTTTACTTTTGCCCCGCTAATTTTACTTTTTCCCCGCAAAAATATTTTTCGGGAAAAATATGCTACTTTCGCCCCGCTTATCAGGGGCAAAAGGTGGGTTTTTCGGTCTGGTGTGGAATAAAAGTAATTTTTTCCCAAAAATTTCAAAAATTCGAAATTTTCAAAAATTTCAAAAAATTTAAAATTTACAAAAATTTCAAAAAAATCAAAATTTTCAAATATTTCAAAAATTTAAAGATTTTAAAATTTTCACGAATTTACAAAATTTCCAAATTTTTTTTCAAGTTTCGAAAAATCTCTTAAGAATACAAAGTTGTTTCGACCCCGCTTTTCAGGACCAAAAAGTGGCCTTTCAGTTGAGAGTGGAATAAAATACTATATGCAACACGAGGCAAAAATATATTTTCCCTATGGGTGATTATACTGCCCTTACGAGAATATTTTTCCCTCGGGTGCATAAACGCACCCTCTGGAACAATATTCTCGTTCGGGCAGTAAACTCACCCGCGAGAAAAATCTTCTACTTTTGCCCCTTGTTGCATAATGTACTAATATTTTTCCTTACCCTCAAAAAATGTTCCATTCAAAAGGTAAAAGTTCGTTTTTATGATGCTTCAAGTGATGCTTATCAAAAGTCCTAATGAAAAGAATAATTCCCCGAAAGTCCTTTTCCATACATTTTATTAATCAATTTTTAAATAAAAGCTTTAAGTCGTTCAAAATTAATTCATTTTAGAGTGTAAAAATATTGCAATCCTTCAATTATATAAGTTTCAAACTGCTTGTATGATTTCCAGATGAAATAAGACTTAAAATTCAATGTATTTTAAATGAAGTACTTTAAAAAATAAAATATTTTAAATGGACAACACTTCAAAATCAGCTATTTAAATTAAGTACATTCAAAAGATGAAAAATATCAGATTTAAAGTGGCACATTTGTAAGATTATAAACTTATGTACATTGAAACATTGAAAAATGGTTTAGTTTCCAATTTAAATCGTTTCAAATATTGTGAAATCTCGAAAGGGTACAAATAGTCTTCAAAATTGTAAAGTATTCAGTTGAAGGTTTAAAAAATGTAATGGTTTAATAGTGAACAATATTTAAATGACACGAACGGTTTCAGAAATAAACAATTCTTAATTTTTTTTTAGAATAACCATCATTTCCAACTTGACAATAGTATGGTGAAAATAAAAAAGTCAACACAATTCGCTTATAAATTTTAGTTGTAGAAAGTATTTCGCATTCAAGTTTAACCTTTTTTTCATTAGTCCTAATCCTACTTATGATAAAAATAGCGATATTAATCAAATTTGTATTTCAATGCTCGTAAAAAATCTATACTGGTAAGTATTATTATTATACCATTAAGCCATTTCCCTTTCGGGGTAAGCGTGACTTGCTCGGTGAGGAAAGGAGTAATGTGAGGGAGGGGGTATAGATTTTTTAGATTGATCTAGAATTCTCGTGTTCTCCGACCCAGGCTGCTGATCAATCTCTATAGCGAGCATCCCAAGTGAAGAGCCTCACAAAATTTGTGTGTGTGGTTCCCCACTTGGGCCCCTTAGTATCGAAGGTTTTTGTTTCAGGCATCATTCACTCTGTTGTCACTCTGTTTAAAAAATATTTGTCGCTAAAATTTTCTGTCCTGGCATACTACTCTAGCTTCCTTCACGTCCATGCATTTTTTCATGCAAGCTCTCGCGTTTCTATGATTTCTTATGCCTTTTCGGATTAATGTCTAATTCACAGATTCTAACCATTCTTTCGGCGGTCTACCTCTGGGCATTCTGCCATTTACTTTACCTTTATACACTTGTTTGGTCAGTCGTTCATCTTTCATTCGTTCAACATGTCCGAACCATCTTAATTTTTGTTTCACATATGTCAACTAGTATCTCCTCTACAGCACATTCTTGCAGGATTATCTCATTACTCAGTTTCTTCATCAGTGATTTGCCGGATATTATGCGCAGGAATTTCATTTTAATCGCGTTAACTTTACTCTTATCCTTTTCTTGATAGGTTCAGGTCTCGCTACCGCATAGCACAGTGGGTATAAATATAGAATTATGTGCAGCCATTTTAGCTTTTTT
>CAKNWT010293355.1:19851-38677 GCA_932066315.1 Andricus coriarius | reverse complement strand
TAAATATCTATACAGATTAAAAAAAAAATTGAAAATTTTGGAACAATTTAAGGTTATGTTAATGTTTTTCACTGGTAATTGGTTATTTTATACAAGAATCATTCAATTTTAAAGAAGGTTTACAATTAGAACAATTTGTGGTTATGTTGGTTTAGTGTTTTTCGTTGACAATTGGTATTTTTAATAATAAAAATGATCAAATTTGGTGTTTTATACCGTGAATCGGTACTATTAATAAATGATTATTTGATTTCAAGGAAGATAAACAATTTTAAAACAATGTTAGGTTATGTTAATCGTTTTAACCGGAAATCGGTTATCGTAAGCAAAAAACATTCGATTTAAAAGAAGATTAATAGTGAAAACAATTTTTTGTTATGCTCGTATTTATAGTCTGAAATTGCTATTGTTAATAAAAAATCGTCATATTTCAAATAATATTCACAATATTTAAAAAGTAATAGGGTGCTTGCATTTTTTTCGTCGGAAATGGGCATTTTAGAACAAGAATGCAACGGCTTGTTTGTCTATATATTTTACGAAAATAGTATGTATATAATAACTCTAAAGTTAAGATATCAGTTTTGATAAACTATCAACAATATTTGTTTTGCTTTTCTTCTCTATTGTTTTAAATAATAAATACTGTGCAATAAATCATTTTTCAAATCATATTATTTTAATATTTTAATTTAAAAACTGCGTGATAAAAAAAAATGGTAATCGCGCGCCTAACACGCTTGTTTGTTTTCTAGTTGAATTAAAAATCCCGGTTACTCTTCAAAACCATATAATGTAAACACACATAAATGGTTGAAAAATACTTTATTTTTTATCTGAATATTATACTTGAAACATTTATCGTGAATCTGAAAATTCTAATTATTTATCACAGCCTAGCAGAACTTCTATGAGGTAAAATTAAGAGCAATAAAGCAATGATATAAATGAAAGTAAGTTAAAAACTTTTTATCTTGAAATAGCTGATCTTTCAAAGTTCTGAAATTGGAGAACTCGATGTTAAAACTCTTCCAAATTTCCAATTGCCAAAGTTTGATCATCAATGAAGAATCTTGAAAACTGACGTATGTGACATTCCGCAAGGAAAGGGCCCAATTTATCGGTATGGAGTTAAGTATAGGGACATATAGCCGGATAAATTTCCGACATTTCAAACCCAGGATACACCCTCCAGTTTGAAGAACAAGTCGCCGAGGCACTTTTCAACTTGAAACTTTGAAAACCCGCTTTCCGAGAAAAACTCTTCTAAATTTGACGAGTGCCATAAGCATACATTTTAAATTTTTGGTTCAAGTAGGAAATTTACCCACTTCCTGTCATTTCTGGGACAGAAGTTAATGTCGCGAGATAGCGCATAGATTGAAGTATGATTTTAAATCGAAGCCTCAAAGTCGGTAACTTTTACTCTTCAAAAAACGAGAATATCTCCTAAACTACTAGGTATGTCCGGAAAGTATCCGACTCTTTGGTGTACCAGGAGTTAGAATTAATTTTGGTCAATAGCGATGATATCCTCTTCAAAATACTCGCCTTTGGATGCCTTAACCTTCTTTCAGCAATCCTCCCAGTTTCGGAACCACTCATTAAAGTCACCTTTCGATATAGCTAACAGCTGCTTTATCGCATTCTGTTTTATTTCCTCTACGTTTCAAACTCGTTTTCGTTTTAGAGGATACTTTCATTTGAGAAGCATCCGGAAATCACAGAGAACTATGTCAGGACTGTATGCGGGCTGCCGAAAATGTTTAAGGCCGTGGTTCACCAGAAATGTCTGAATAAGCTGCGAAGAATAAGCAGCTACGTTATTATGGCGAAGGATCCAGTCGCCACTCTTTCACAAATCAGGCCCTTTCCTTCTCACTGCGTCACGTACTCGCTTCAGAACTTCTTGGTAATACTTTTTGTTCCACATTTTGATGTGTTTTGGCCTCTGCGTCCTGCCAGAACAAGGGTTACTTTCCACTGAAGTACAACTAATTTTAAATCAGCTAAACCACTCTTTAACTTGAGTATCGCTCATAGACTCATCCTCCTACATTTTTGGAATAATAACGATGGTTTCCAAACATAAACGGTCAAGTGTTAAGCAACATTTAAAGCAAACTCTTTGTTCAGTGCGTTTCGTCATCCTGAAATGCGACACGTACGTTGTTAGTCTTTTACGCAACTGCGTACACTGGTCGACCAAAGATTCGCAGGTCCGTGTCACTTAGTAAATGGTACTAAACTAATGGTACTTACTAAATGGTAAATAGTTGTTTTGACAACAGCACGACTAGATACATAGTTAAAGCACAGAGTCGTATACTTTCCGGACAGACCTAGTATGATCGACAAACTGGGAACGTCACATATTATCTTTGATATTAACATTGATGACTCAATATAATATTTTTTATCAGAATAAGATACTGGGAAAGTTTTGCAAGTAACTAAAGATTGTAATTATTTCATTACGAGTAGGTGCAGTGCAAAAAGAGTGATGAGGTTAAACTGGGAGCAGGAAATCGGAATAGTTTGGGTTTGGGAGGAAACTTTGTGGAAGTCGATCGAAATTCAGGGGGTAGTACAAAGTTGAAACTATCCACTTACCGTGTACCCATCGTATGTCCACGAGCCAAATTTCATAAAGCAGGTCTGCTCATCGAAGGGGAAGTACTCCACGTCGATCTCGCAAAATGACTTGTAGATCGCCGGGGGCTTCCACACCACTTTGCCAGTATGATGTAAGATAGCCTTAGTCATTATGGTCACCTCGTAGTTTCCATCCGCGCTGGAAAAGAAAAGAAAGGGAAAAGATGATGAGGATTCCGGTTAAAGAAGAAATTTGAAAGTTTAGAGACTGCGATAGAAAATACGACTTTACGTGAAGCACTTAAAGTTTGCTATTATATCTCCCGCTACTTTCTTTCCTTATCTTGTCTATTATGAATGTTCCCACACGGTATCGATCCGCCCGCTTCACTCTTGGCTCTGTTTCCATGTCAGAATCCAATAAAGAGTGAGACAAAACCCAAGAGAGAAGGAACGAAAAGCCGACGAATTTATATCTTTTCGATAGGCACTTAGGGGTCGTACATACACTACGTTACCAATTTTGGTCTATTTTTGTGTTTATTTTGCATTTTTCCGCATTTATGGTGAGTTCAGTTCAAAATATGCATACGTAATCGTGTGGAGAAATACAATTATAAGGTTCTCTAATGAATCAAGAATAATTAAAAATATTACAATATCAGACTTCACAGCCAAAAATGCTCTCAAAACAGGGGAAACCAGGTGAATTTTCTCGAAAATAGGGGAATGAATTCTTTTGAATAAAATTAATCGCTGGAGGGATATTGTTGAATAAACTTTTTCTTTCTTTTTATTTTCAGGTCATTATGAATATTTTCGTAACAATATATTTAAAGCGGTGTAGCTCTGTAGCTTAAACTCTGTATTTTGACATTAAACAAAAAATCTTAACGTTACACATCTTCCGAAATAAGAAATTGAAGTTCATTTAATTCTCCCTAAAACAAAAACAAACATTTATGTCGTATAGTTCAGGAGATACAGCCTTCAAAATGTATATTTTTCTAAAAAAAATGGTAAACAAAAATTAGTTTTAGGTATTGTGAAATTGCATATAATTACTGTTATTTTGTTTTTGTTGAAGTATTGTATCTCTAATGCAATTTTCACTTAAATTTGTTCATATAATAATAAAAGTACATAAAATAACATACAAATTTAAAAACTTCAGTAATTCCTTATATACATGTATGCATGAAAATTAGTTTTCTTTCCAAAGTTGATGCCCTCGGTTTTTATGGACATATTTCAAGAATTATTAAAACTTTTCAGATTTTTTGTCATTTTATGTACTTTTATTATTTTGAAAGCATATTTTAACCCAAATTGTAGTAGAAACGCGAAATTAAGAAAAAACTTCCTTTTTGGTGAACTTTCATCAAAATTTGTATGTTTCAACACGCTATAACATCGGACGTATGAGAGATAAAACATTTTATTTATATTTTGAATCCATAAAATTTTTGTTACTAAAAGACAATATTTTTCAAACCAAGCCGACCAATTTTCCACAAAATGATTAAGCTTTTAACCCAATAATTACTTTTTCAAGAAAAAAGACGAACTTTGTAGAAGACAGTTGATTTTCCAACCAAAAAAGATGACTTCTCTACCATAAAACATTAATTTTCAATCCAAGAGGACGAATTTTTATTGAAATAGTTGAATTTTCAAAGAAATAATTAACATTTTAAGCAAATACTTGAACTTTGAACTCACAAAGATGAATTTAACCTAGAAAAACATTTTACCAAAGGACGAATTTTCAATAAAAAACGTCGAATGTTTTAGAAAAATAGATGACTTTTCATCCGACTTTGTTCAACGAAAGAAGTGAAACTTAAGAGAATGTTGTTTAAAAAAAACTGTTGATTTTTGAACAAAAAAGACAAATTATCTACAAAACATTTCAATTTTCAAACACAAAATATTATTTTTAAACAGGAAAGGTATTTTTCTACTAATCTGTTAAATTTTCAAATAAATAGCTTAATTCTAAACCCAACAGTAGAATTTTCTACCATATTGTTGAATTCCATGGCCAAAAAGATAAATTTACTACAAAACAGTTGAATTTTCAATCAAGGAAATTAATTTTTTACGAGAAAGAACTAATTTTGAATAGAATTCACAATTTTGCTCCATTGCCATTTTATCTAAAATCAATATCTTGAAAGTTATTATTTGTTCAAAATGCACTCAATATATACTATATGTTTAAGTAAAATTAAATAATAAAAAAAGCAAATTACAATATTTACATGATTTCCAATTTTTTTATAACACACCTCTTATGAGGTATCGAGCAAAAATTCTGCAGCAGGAAAAATTTCTAAAGCATCTCTCTGAAATTCATCGACATTTGTGGTATCTGAGCAAAAAAATTTTCCCCCTTTGCTTATTTTCCAAACTAGCTTCCAATGAAACAAGGAGTCTAATGGTTTTTCATTCAAAAGAATACTCCGAGAATCAAAAACAATCTATTATATACGAAAGTTAAAGTTTTATTATTTTGTTTAATTTTTTTTAACTTAAAAAGTTAAAGTCAATCTATTATGTACGAAGCAAAAGAGAACATTGCTAAGAAGATATTTGAATCCTTTATTGGGCTTGCATTTTATTTTATATTTTACATTCTAAAATTGGAGACTTCATTTTTAAAATAAAACTTTGAGAAATAGGAAAGTCTTAAATCTTTTCAGAGAACAAGAGAGAAAATAAGATGATCAAAATGGATCAATGATTATGCTGGACAAAATGTTGCTCTTGCTATTACTTTTGAAAAATCTCTCACAAAGAGCGATGAAGAGAAGCAACTAATTTTGAAAATCGTAAAGGATCAGCAAGACCCGTTTCCAGGTGCAAGGAAAGGAAACTATTGCAAAGTGACTAAAAACTATAAAATGATTTTCATAAAAGAGGAACAATTTGTTAAAAATGTCGTCGTCATAAGATGTAATATTTAATGACTATTATTTAGTTTAGAGAAAATTGCATTCTATGAAAATTGTGCAGATTTGCAAGAGAAATGCGACTGAATTGGTGAATTTGATAAAAAAAGCTTCTTTTTAGTCTTCTCAATATTATTGGACATATCTTAGGATTATTGTAGTTCATAAATCATCTCAAATTATAGAGGAAACAAAGACGAATGCACCATAACTTTTAAAAAGATTATGTCTTTTGAACCAATCTAACCCTGATATTCGATTTCCGGTGATGTATTCAATTATTCAGAATAAGTAGGTTGCTTTTCAATTCTTTAGAGAGTTAAACAAACAAGTGGAACTTTAGAGCTGCGATGCAGTGAGTATCTGATAGTTTGAATACATATTTCACGCTCTCAATTGGTATCTGATTCTACTGCTGAATGTCGTAAATTATTCACTTCTTCAGAGAATATTTCCTGTGGAATGTACATCAAATCTGTTATATAAAAAACTTTTAGAAAAACGAGCAGAATTTACTTTTCCGAAAGGTATTCTTACAGGCAGAAAAAGAACAAAAATTGTTTATATACATTTATTTTGATGGTTTGAATCATTTTCCAAGAAATCGCTAGTAAATCCGAATGTGTTAATTAATTATAATAATTTTAAGTCAAAAGTAAATAATGAGGCGTAAATTTCTCCTGTTGCGTGTTTCTTGTTTTTACTTAAAATAACAAAATTAGAGGGTAAGAGTTCCATATTTTTTAAATTTTATATTTGCGCACATTCCACATGCCTATTATAGAAAAACATTTCAAAATCCTCTATAAGTACATTTTCCTTATTAGGAAGTAAAAAGCTTTATATAAACACATTTCAAGTATTCCAAAAAGGACTTTTGTAGAAGTTAATATGAAATTATAATTCTTATTCCAAATGATTGTCTCCTCATTGTTAGTGCACGAAACACGATTCTATGCACTGTCCTCTTTCTCAATTCTATGCCGATCTAACTTAAAAGCAATCCTACGATGAAAACTTTTAGCACTCCCTAGAATTTTTCAGAACTTGATAAAATCTTTTAAAAGCGTATAACATGTATATGTCGTTCGTAGCACTATAGACGTCTTCATACTTTCCTGAAATTCAACGACAGTTCTGAAATAAAACTTACACGATATTTCAAAATGTTATAAAAACTTTTTCAACCTTATGACAGTTCTTGGGACTTCAAAAACACCATTAAAAGATTGTAGATGTAACCTTGGAAGAAAATTTTACCATCCTACTATCTTTTTCGTAAGAAAATAAATGTTGTGGTCAATTTTTATTATGATCATCAGAGACTTTAAAAATATAAAAACTGTATCAATTTTAAAGTGTCTATATTGTTCGCTAGGACACATGAATTTGTTGAAGGCTTTTCGTTCAATCACTGAAGATGAGCAGCGTTTTCTTTGGTTAGAGTCGGATGGGTGCCATTGTACTAAATGGAGCGTTACTTATCATCGAAAAAGAGCTTCAAAAATATTTTTGAAATTGAAAATTACTTCCATCAATCCTCTTTTCCTGAAAATTTTTACTTTTCTCATTAAAATTGAGCCCCTTGAGAACAAAATTCCTTGCCTATCATATTGCAACAGCTACCAAATAGCTGTGAATTTGATCTCGGGCGTTTCCAATTAATTTTTATTCATAATTGTATGGTGCTCATTTATTGAACACTTCGTTTCCTCATTATGATAATTCTGGAAATAAATATGCTTCCTCATAGAGGACATATTATTGATTCCTTTAAATCATCTAAAATTATAAGTGAAAATATTCATCTCGAATCATGAAGTCTTTTTTATTCTTGCATCAACTTTGAATTATGTTAATGAAAAAAGTTTTACTGGAAAAAAAGACTTTACAAATATTATAAATGACTATAGCTGCCTTAATTTTGAATAAAATCTAATACAATCATAGGTCAGTCGATTCTTCTCGAGTCTATAAATCTTGTCTGTTAATGCAACAATTGTAAATTATGTTAATAAAATAACTTTTGATGTAAAAAAACAGATTTTTTAAATACTATAAATGATCGTAACGTCCTTGCGAACTTAGATACAAATAAAGAATTCTTTATTATTTTTAGATTAACTTTAAATAAAAGTAATAAAAAATGGTTTACTGTTAATTGAATTTTTTCAATATTATAAAAGATATTATAAATTATAAAGTACCTTCTCACTCTTCGATAAAATAAGCACTCTTTTGAATTCTCGTATCAACTTTAAATTATGTGAATTCAATATTTCCTCATTTTCTCGTTTTTTTACCTTAATGCGAATTGTAGTAATTCTATTATTATATTTGTTGCTTAAACTTGATCTCTTTTGATTAAATATTCTACCATTTGGTTGAAAGTATAACTATTCTGTTGAAAATTTGAGCTTTTCGGGTGCAAATTAATTATATTAGATGAAAATCTAACTAATCCATATTTGGGTGAAAAATTAGAGTTTTTAGTTGGCAATTCAACTATCAAATTTTTTTTGCGAATTCATCTATTTTGGTTTAAAATTCAACTGCTTGGGTGAAAGTCAAACTACTTCGTTTAAGATTCATTTTATTGGTTGAAGGTTCAACTAATTTGTTACAAAGTCGTTTTTTTGTTGTTGTTTGAAAATATTTGTTTTCAACTGAAAATTTAACTATTCCATTTATGGTTGAAATTTGAAACAATTTGCTTACAAATAATTTCATTAGTTAAAAGATTATGATTTTGCTTAAAAATTTAAGAATTTCGTTGAAAATTTGTTTTCTTTTCGTTGCAAATCAATTTTTTGAACTGCGAATTTAACTACTTCATTTGTTATTGAAAATTGATCGCTTTCAGTTTTGAATTTGACTATTGGGTCAAAAATAAACTTTTATGTTAAACGACTGTTTTGTACACAGTTTTTCTCTCTCTCATTTAAATGAAAAATCATTCGTGATTGAAAATTCATCTCTTTTGATAGAAATTGATCTCTTTTGTTCGAAAATTCAAATGCTTAATTAAGAATTAGATTTTTTTGTTGTGATTTACCTTTTTTTTAATTTGTCTTTTTTACGCTTATAATAATTGAAATATGAAACATTACATTTTTTGTTGAGAATTAATATTTTTGGTTCAAATTCACTGTTTCTGATTTAAAATCAAAATCTTTTTTTTAGTTGAAATATCAACTATTATATTTGTCGTGGAGAATTAATATTTTTTTATAGAAAATTCCACTACTTGGTTAAATGGTGAATTTCTTTATTAAAATTCATGCTGTTTGTTGAAAATTCATTATTTTAGTTTTAAATTAAAAAAATCGACTAATTGATTAAAAATTAATTTTTTTAGGTTGAGAATTAAACTATTTGCTTGGAAATTCACCTATTTTGTTAAAAGTTCATCCCTTTTGCTTCAAAATTCAACTATTTAGTTAAAAATTTATCTTTCTATGTTTAAAATTCAAAGATTTTGTTAAATATTTTACTATTCTGTTGAAAATTCGTCTCCTTTACTTTAAAGTTCCACTATTTAGTCGTAAATGCAAGTATTTGATCTCAATGTTTTTTTCATTTGCTGAAAATTCAACTATTTAGTTTAAAAATGATCTTTCCCGGTTGAAAATTCACCTTTTTGGGTTTACAAATTAATAGTCTTCTGATATTTGTGACGTCATCCTGGAGGTTTCCAGCTTCAAGTTATTAAACAGCCCCTGAAGGAATTAAAAAAAGGTCTGAATTGTTACCATTATAAAGCTTCCGATAAGAGGCAGCAAAAAAGGAAAAGAAACTAAGCAGCGGATTCAATATCCCCCTTCCATAGTATCAAGTTGAAAGTGTAATTTTCATCCGGGAAAGAAACGATAATTAAAATCCGGAAAATAGCTGTAAAAAAAGTAGAAAAGGTGGAAAATACTGTGAATCCGAGTTTATACCTTGATTCAGCCGTAATAATGGGATGAAATTCGGAGAGAAATCTACTTTTAAGGATAAGGCGGCTTGAGTTCAGCTATACTCGCACGTATCACGTTTCCGGTAACGCTGATGCAGAACGCTGGCGCAGACACTGCTACACTTGTTGCATTATTTTCTTTGCCGTTCGTTCACTCTCGCCTCACTATTATTATTAGCGATGCCGTAGTTGCAGTAGGTAGTTGCTGAATTCGCTACTGCAAGAACTCATTCTAATGCAACAGAGGCTCAGGAGTTTCTTCACCTTTAGTGTACGCTCTTGGAATATTAAAGGCACTGAAGTACTCGACTGTTCTGAATTTAGTTACTCACTGGATGTCTCTACTGAACTCTTGTAACTGAAACTCCACACAGTTTCCTATAAACTGCAATGCAGCCACTAGCGTTTGCTTCTTCACATTGTAAAACACGTGTCGAGTTAAACAATTGAAGAGTGACGGTACAGAACTGAAGAATAGCTCACCAAACGAATCAATCCACATTGCAATGTGGGACAGGAGCTTATCAAATTTAGCCAAAACTCAACGTGAATATTTGTATAAAAGGAAATTGTTATTGTTTTACGCATATGTTATCGTAGATAAAAACGAAATTTCACGAGCTTTCAGCTACAAGTAATGTCTCTAGAGTCTAACCAATTTGTAGAATAGCTTACAATCAACATCATCAAAAGTTTGCAAAAAAATTATTAATTTCTTCAATTTGGTATGTATTTCAATGTTTAAAGGTTTCACAATTCATTAAAAAGGTTTTTAGAGTACCTGCAGCTACTAAATAACTTGTAATATTTGATTCACTACGAATGGAAGAAGAGATTACATGCACATTTTTCTAGTTTTCAATACTGGACATATGTGCTTTCACTGTCTCCCACTTTTGGTTTTTAATGAAGTTATCCACATATTTCGGAGCCAATATCAATTTCGTGTTTTTTCGTAATAGCATATCGCTATAGATAACTTTTTCAAAAAATTTTTGCCCTGAATTCTTCTAGATCAAGAAGAAATTTTGGATCCGCTATTTTAAATTTCGAAGTTTTTATGATGGATTTGGAATCAGCGACCCAAAAAACTACTAGGAAATAAGTTTTATGAAAAATGAATAATTTAAAAAAATTATCGCTATATTGGATCCGCGATTTTGTATGATGGATTTGGCATCAGCGACCGAAAAGTCAATTAGAAAATTAGTTTTATGAAAAACAACTAATATATATTTTTTAATTCTGTCGTTATATTGGATCCGCCATTTTGAATTTCGAAGTTTTGATGATAGGTTTAGAATGAGTGACCCAAAAAACAACTGGAAAATGAGTTTCATAATAAATTAACAATTTTTTAAAAATTTCATCGCTATATTGGATCCGCCATTTTGAAGTTAGAAGTTTTGCTGATAGATTGAGAATCAGTGACCCAAAAAACAACTGGAAAATGAGTTTGATAAAATAAGAACAATTTTTTAAAATGTCGTCGTCATATTTGATCCGCCATTTGGAATTTCGAAGTTATGACGATGGATTAGGAATCAGAGACCCAAAAAACAACTAGAAACTGAGTTTCATAAAAAATGAGTAATTAAAAAAAAATTGTCGCCATATTAGATCCGCCATTTTGAATTGCGAAGCTTTTATGATGGATTTGGAATCAGTGACCCAAAAAACAACTGGGAAATGAATTTGATAAAAAATAAATCATATTTAAAAATGTGGTCGCCATATTGGTTCCGACATTTGGAATTTCGAAGTGTTGACGGTGGATTTGGAATCAGCGACCCAAAAAACAACTAGAAAATGAGTTTCATAAAAAACGAAGAATCTTTTTTTAATTTTGTCGCTATATTCGATCCGCCATTTTCAATTTAGAAGTTTTGTAAATGGATTTCGAATCAGTGACCCTAAAAAAACAACTAGAAAATTAGTTTTATGAAAAACAATTAATATACTTTTTTTATTCTGTCGCCATATTGGATCCGCTATTTTGAATTTCGGAGTTTTGATGATGGATTTAGAATAAGCGACTCAAAAAACCACTATAAAATGAGATTTATAACAGAATTTTTTTTTTAATTTGGTCGCCATATTGGATTTGCCATTTTGAATTTAGAAGTTTTGATGATAGATTTAGAATCAGTGACCCAAAAAACAACTGGAAAATGAGTTTCATAAAAAATGAACAATTCTTTAAAAATTTCATCGTCATGCTGGATCCACCATTTTGAATTTAAAAGTGTTGATGATAGATTGAGAATCAGTGACCCAAAAAAAAACTGGAAAATGAGTTTGATAAAAAATAAATCATTTTAAAAATGTGGTTGCCATATTGGATCCGACATTCATAATTTCGAAGTTTTGACGATGGATTTGGAATCAGAGACCCAAAAAACAACTAGAAAATGACTTTCATAAAAAAGGAACAATTTTTTAAAAATTTTGTTGTCATATTTGATCCGCGATTTGGAATTTCGAAGTTTTGACGGTGGATTTGAAATCAACGACCCGAAAAAACAACTAGAAAATGAGTTTCATAAAAAAGGAAGAATTTTTTTTATTTTGACGCCATATTGGATCCGCCATTTTGAATTAAGAAGTTTTGTTAATGGATTTGGAATCAGCGACCCAAAAAAACAACTATAAAATGAGTTTTATGCTTCATGGATAGTTTTTTTAGTTTTGGCCAATTTTGATGTGCTCCTGCCCCACTGTGCATTCGGCCAATTTTCAGGAGTGACAACAAACGTTCTATAAAGTTTAGATTTCAGTTTATTAAAAAACTGAGAATTTTGTTTATAAATTATTAGTTGCTGAATGAAGGCGAAAAGAGTTTGATTAAAAATAGTCAACCAGTTCCGCGAAAGCCAACGAGATGGGCAGTTCACGACTCGTCCTCACACGTCTGCCTTTGTGGAGCCCCTGTGGGGCGACAGGCAGCGCCTCACTACGAGCGCTCTGTTACTTCTCTAGTGTTTTCCTTACTCGAGAAAACCTATATCCATTAATCATCGTTCGTAAATAAGGTGGTCCCTTTACAACAAGGTTTTTAATAATTCATGACATGAATTACTTTATGGATATAGGTTTTCCTGAGTAAGGAAAAGGCTAGAGGGATAACAGTGCGCTGGTGGTAGGAGACTAACTGCCGTCACCGCGGTGGTGCAAAAGGATCAGACTGCACATACGATCTTGTTCTAAAACAGGCATGAGGACGAGTCCTGGATCGCCCAACGAGATAGCTGCAATTTCAAAGATGATATACGCGTTTTTCCTACATTCGAAGGGTATTAAGAATCGATTTACCAATTTAATTAAAAACTGAGCATTCCTTTTCTACATTATTAATTGCTGAATGAACGAGAAAAAGGTTTTATTTTTAAAAAAATCAACTACTTCTGATAAAATGAAGGGAGAAGTTTTATAGAAAATTAGCGTTCTTAGCCTGATATAATATATAATAAAATTAAAACCTTTAAAACCTTTTTTTCAACCGTACAAACCTAGCATCTATAGTTTTTGCCGCAAATCTGAAAAAACTATTGACTGCTGATGACCTTTCGTACCCCAAGTCCGAGAGAAACAATACCTTATGTAGTGGTACTATTCACACCACCAAGACTAACTTTTGTTGCAAGGAAATGGTAACCTAATATTAGCGTTAGATTCACAATTTTGTTTTTTTCTGTGCTACGTTTTTTTTAAATGGCCAAAAACGCTTTTGTTATCAATTTTGCCAAAAACTTGACCTGATAGAAATATTTCAAATTTAGATTCAGCAACCTGAAATCTACGGAAAACGTGTAATTTTAGTCCCTGTACAGTTAATAATTATTTTGGGAGTGTTTGATTTATTTGGCCACAAAATGTGTAATCAACCAAATGTGAATTTTTCAAAAGAAGGCAAAAATATTCTGTAAAATTGAATTCACTATTTAAATATCAAACATATGTGCACTCTTAAGCCAAAGTTTTGTTGAATTGAGGCCAAAAGAGTTCGTACCAAAAAAGTTAACCAGGTTTGAGGAAATGGATGTGGAAGTTGACAATCTCAAAGTAACAATGACCTAAAATCGTAATATGCTTGAATGCGGAATCCAATACAAAATTCAATTTTCAGCTCAAAAGTAAAATCATGCTTCCGAGCTATTAAAATTCTCAATGGCGTAAATAAAGTTTGATTTGAAAACGTTATCCGATTCCGAGGAAATCGACCAAGAATTTCGAGATTAAAATTTCACAGGTTTTTAAAATTGAATTTGGATAGCATTTAAAAACGAATTTTAAATGTATAAAAAAACTTAAAACTAAGTTTTGAGATATAGGGATGCTTAATGAGAATCAAAAAGGTTTGATACAAAAAAAGTATTTTCCTGGGAGAAAATTAAAACTGAATATCGCGATATCACATGTTTGAGACAATTTTTTGTTAAAAATCCAAAGAAGTTGAAAAATATATTTTTTTATTGAATGGTATTAACTTCAAGCAATGTTAATCAATAAATATAAACATATTTTTAATACAAATGTTGGTTATATAGTTTTGTGCTGCAGCCCCTCATTTATTGATTCTATATATAAAAGAAGATTTCTAAAAACGTCAATTTTCAAATCAACTTTTTTGACATATTTAGACATGAATCGACCTTAGGATTTTTGTAATAGAAGACTTTACAGTCCAAAATAATCACGAAAAAGGGGAAGTATGGTGATTTATTTTGCGAAAATACAAGCATAACTTTCTTCAAATGATATTAATGCACGTGCCATACTGAATTCACTAAGAAACGCTTTAATTTCCCAAGATTTCAAATGAAACATATTAAATTTTCAATAAAATAGTTTAATTTTCAACGAAGAAAGACTTTTTACAAAAACAGATGAATTTTCAACACAAAAGTTAATTTTTTTCGTTGAAAAGTCAAATATTTTTGAAAACAGTTGACTTTTGAGTCCGAAAAGATAAATTTTCAACTAAAAAAGATTTTCTACCAAAATATATAAATTTTTAATCAAAGATTTGAGTTTTCATACTGGAAAGTCAAATTTTTATGAAAACAGTTTCTTTTTAAAACCGAATAGATGAATTTGAAACAAAAAGAATCATTTTTAGCCACGAAAGATGATTTTTAAACAAATTATTCAACTATCAACCAAAAAAGAATTAATTTTGAATTAAATAGTTGAATGTTCCACCTACAAAGGTAAAGTTTTAGCAAAAGGTCAAATATTTAAACGAAAAATAAATTTATATAACGGTTGAATTTTAAACCAAAAAAGTTGAATTTTCGACAAAAATTTTATTTTTCCACCAAGAAAGATGACTTCTCTACCAAAAATATGAATTTTCAATCCAAAAGGGATGCATTCTCTACATAAAATATAATAATTGATATTTCAATCAAAGAATATTCTTCTTTTAAATCAGTAACACCTAAATTCAACCTAAAACTTCAAGTATTCAACAAAATAGTTGCATTGTGAACCAAATAGTTAAACTTTAAACCAAATAGTCAAACTTTTAGCTTGAAAGGATGAATTTTCTCGAATGTAGTTTAATGCTCAACAAAAAAGTTGAATTTTCAACAACAAAATTAATTTTTATCAATTAAAGTTAAAAAAAAAGGTAGAATTTCCAAATAAAATAGATGAATTCTGAAGCGAAAAATGTGTCTTAGTGAACTTTTGAACAAAAAATAATTAACTTTCAACCAAAAATAGTTGGATTTTCTTATTGGGTTCTATTAATTCAGTTTTCAATTAAGTGAAAAAACAATAAAAAGGCTAAGTTTCTTGAAAACATTGGGGAAAAGTCTAATTCTTTTAAAAAAGGAGAAATTGGGGAAGGGGCGAAAAAGTGTGAAGTCTGGAATAGTGTACAAATTTTGACCTACATTTACTATATATAGGGGTCTCCGAGACTTATCGATTGACCTATTTATGAACCTTCTACCACACTCCAACCTCGATTTTTCGTAATCTTTTTTGTGTACATCAGAAAAACTTCCTGATACCGATGATAATATTTATTTATTGTGAGAAGACATATCGATTGATTGACCTATTTATTAAAATTTGCCGACCTGCTCATATCGATTTATGAATTATTAAAAAATCTGCTTTACTTTCTTTACACATTAGAAAAAATTTTTTGATATTGGCACTTGAAGTTTTTTTTTTAATCATAAAATTGAAATTTTAATCGAATAAAAACGATTTTGAAAAACCAGATTCATTCAAGAGTCATTCAAACCAGAGTTGGGACTTTTCTTTGACATTTTACGAAAGCAGTTTTCAGGGAACGAATCTACAAAACTTTGAGAGAAGCACGTTGATTTATGGCAGATTTTAATCGAGTCCAATCTTCTTCGAGAGGGAAGAAAGAAATGAAAAAAAAAGTAAAAAAAAAATAAAAGCAGAATTCGAAGAATCGTATCGCACCGCGCACCCTATCGATCCCTTCGCAACCCTCTTTTACCCTCAGCTGCAGCTGCACTCAGCCTCCACCCTGAGTCACACCATACCAGGGTAAATCTAACGTTTGAGATATATAGACCTACATTTAGCTCGAAGGAACTGCGCCAAATTCTAGAGTTCCCTCATAATTTTTATCTAAGGAGGAGACAGAAATATTTTTCAAATTCTTTCCGTTTATGGATTTAGTAAAAAATAATTTAAAATTTTTTTATTTCCTGTCTTACATATTTTTAAATACGAAATATAAATGAAATTTGATATAAACTTCAATCTCACAACGAATGATGAATTAAAAATATCTGATGCTAGTTTTAGAACAATTTCAATTAAATTTTTGAGACATACTTTTGTTCATTTGAGAACATTGATATAATTTAAAGATTTACTTAGACGGAAGATTAATTTAACAGATGAGGGCCGTCTATAAACTCTTTTCCGCTTTTTAAAAGAATTATTAATTCCTCCTCTGTTTTCAAGAAAGTTTCTCTTTTTCTCGATTTTTCGCGTAAATCTGAACCATATTATTAGAACCCAATATGAAAATCCAAATATACTTGATCAAAAGTTAATTTTTTTGGTTGAAAGGTGTAAAATTATATTTTTGGTTGGGAATTCATCTTGTTTCGTTCAAAATTCTACTATTTGGTTGAAAAGTTGATTATTTTGTTGAAAATGGAACTTATTATATTAAAAAGTGATTTTCTGTGGTGAAAAATTCAACTACATACATAGTTGAAATTTGAAATACTTTGTTAGAAATTCTTTTTTTGGGTTGAAGATTCATCTCTCTGGTAAAAAATATAAATAGTTTTTTTTTTGTTGAAAATTTGCTATATTTTTGGTTCAAAATTATTTTTGTAAACTAAAAATTATATCCTTGGTAGAAAGCTCAACTCTTTGGTTGAATTTTGAACTCTTCTCATGAAAATTAATTTTTTTAAAGATTCATTAGTTTAGTTGACAATTCATCTCTTTGGTTCAAAATTGAACTATTATGCTAAAAATTCAGTTTCCCTTGGTTCAAAATTAATTTTTTTCACTGAAAATGTAAATATTTCACTTTTGGTTGAAAATTGATATTTTTGATTGAGAATTGATCTTTTCTAGTTGGAAATTCAAGTATTTTTGTATTGAAGTAGTTATTGGCTAAAAATGCAACTGCTCTGGTTTAAATATCAAATACAAAACGTATTGTTAGGAATTTATTTTATTTTGTTGAAACATCAACTACATGGCTTAAGGATGAACTACTTCGCAAAAAAAAAATTTTTTGTCGTTGTTAAAGATTCATCATTTTAGTTAAAGATTAAACCATTTGGTCGTAAATTAACTTCTTTTTTTTAGAATGCATATTTTCGGGTGACAAATGCAACTTTTTGTAGAATTTTTGTTCTGCCTTGAAAATTCAACAATTTGATAGAAAATTAATCTTTTTGGCTGAAAATTACCTTCTTTGTAGAAAAATTCATATTTTTGTTTGAAAATTTGATTACGTCGTTCTTTTTCGTTAAAAATTTTTTGTTTGAAAATCGTTCTTTTATAAGTTGAAAATTTAACTATTTGGAAGAAAATTCATGTATTTTGTTGAAAAGTCGTCTGTCTAAAAAAAATTAATCTTATCGATTAAAAATTAGTTTTTGTCGTTGCATACATACAAGTAATATTTTTAACTAAAAATTTATAGATTCCGTCTAATTCAACTAATTGAGTAGAAAATTAATCTTGCTTATTGAAAATTCGTTTATTTGGTTGGAAATTCAACTACTTGGATGAAAATTCATCTTTTTTCGTTAATTTCAGCTGGTTGATGATTAGTTTTTTTCTCGTTAAAAATTAACTTTTGAACTGAAAATTAAATTTATTGGTTGTAAAGATCTCTTTTTTAGTTGACAATTTAAAAATGTAGTTTGAAATTCCTGTATTTTATTAAAAACTCGTCTTTTGGTAGAAAGTTATTTTTCTTGATTGAAAATTTATCTTTGTATGTCACAAATTCAGCTACTTGGTAAGAAATTCAAATATTTTGTTGAAAGTTCATTTTTTCTATTGAAAATTCAACTCTATTGTCACAGTAATTTTTTTTTGTCGAACATTCGAATGTTTTTTTGAAAATTTATCCGTTTGGATTAAAAATTTATTCATCTTGGTTCATAATGAACACAATTCGTCCTTTTGCTTGAGGATTCTACTGTTTGGTTGAAAATCCAACAACTAAATTTGTTGTTGTTGCTAATTTTGGCGTTTAACCTATCGACACGAATTTAATTTTTATTTTTTGATTACAGAAATGTCACATGTTACAAAACCTTTTCGACCCCCGTCCTATGAGACACTCTCCGTCGTTAGGGTAGACCCCCTCCCCCCCAACGTCCATTAGAGTACCACGTAAAATGCAGAAGCTCCATTTCATATAAAAATGATTCTGAGCCTGATAGAGGAATGAAAAGTAATCTGGATCAGGCTGAATAGACCAAGAGTTTAGGAATATACATTTGCTCTACAAAATAAAATATTATAAGGAGAAAAAATTAAATTAACAATTTTCAGCAACAAAACACAAACATTTATTTTACCAATTCTTTAATACGTTTATTTCGATTCAATGATAAAATTGATTTACTTTTTATTTTGCTTTTAGAGAATTTTTTGTGTCACAGGATGTAAATTAGATTGAAATAACAGATATGACTAGCTAAAAAATTCGAGATTGCTTTAAAGTTGTACATACAATAGATACCATACCCGAAATCGATTCGAAAATTTTTCTGCATACATTTATACCGTAATTCTGTTTCAAATTAAACAATTTTTAATTAAATGCGTTGAAAAATTTAAT
>CAKNWT010293355.1:0-19751 GCA_932066315.1 Andricus coriarius | reverse complement strand
TATACCTTTCAAATTTGGTTTTTGATTTTTTGCAATATTCTCATACTCGTTTTTTCTAGAATTGAGACCATAAAAGAAGGAGAGGTCTCTTATAATTCGGAGATCTTTAAATATTAACATGAAATTGTACGATTAATTAATTTGCCATCGAAGCATCCATATTAGGATGATTAATTTTATAAGGAGAAAAATTATTCTAAAGTCCGAACATGTACTTCAGCCTCAGATGTGACTTTTTAGTAAAAAAATGTTAAAAAAAATTAAAGTCGGATATAATTTAGTTTATCATTAATACAATTATTTATCGTTATTTATTTAAATGTTGTATTTTTAAATGATTTTTTGTTCTTTTTATATTCTCATTGCCATGCAAATGCATTATTAACTTTTCATATATATAAAACAATCACTGACTTGTTTCATATATTTGTATAAGAATTTCACATGCGGCGTGCCAATTACAAAACGCAATAAGTTATTTAAAAAAGTTACTACTTATATAAAAATGTGAAACATTAAAAAAAAACTCAAAATTTTCCTTAAAAATAAATTAAAAAATGTTCAATTAATTATTTACATTGATGGTAATATAAAAGAGGATAACTATAAAAATGTAATACGTGTATTTTGAAGGCTCACCAAAAATATTTGTTATACGGTAAATCGAATTTTGGTGACAATTGTGAAATTTTGATTATATGACTTTTTTTAATGGAACTTTAAAAAGCAGCTGAAGTATTTTTTTTTCAAATATTTCTCACTCAAAATAGAACACAAATATCAAGTGCAAAGATCAACAATCATATTTGTAGTGTAAATAGATTTTCGAGTTAATACAAGCGGATCTGTTTAAATGTGACTCAGTTTTATTTTCTATTGTACTGAAAGATTTTTAGAACCATTTAGAAAATGTAATAATATACTAAACTAAATTAAAAACAATTATTATTCAATAAATATTTTGTATTCAACATTTATATTCAGAGTTGTACACTTTTTCTTTGAAAAAAGTATTATTGATAACTTTCAATAGATGGTCCTTTCTCTTAACGATTTGGACTTAAATTTCCACCAGCTTTGGCAATATGAACACCAAAGGACCCTGCACCAAATGTACAGTAAATGGCCTTTTGTAAAAAATTCTAAACATAATTTTTTTTGTATTTTCGAACCCGCAGACTAAAAATTCGACAGAAAAAAGTAAGCAAAATGGATCGTTTGTGGACAAACACTTGTTAAAGTTTTAATTTTTACATGTACTTTATTAGAAAAATGCTTATTTTAGTGAAATGTCTTTTTTCTCAAAACCTCTTTGATAGATTTGGCTAAAAGTTTTAGATTTTAGAGATCAGACTAACCAAAACAAAAGGCTCATACCCACGAACTAGAAATATTAACGATTTTTTGGGTATACAGCATGTTTTGGGGGTGTTTTCATACCTCAAACATCCAAGTATGGAAATCATCATTTCTTAGTAACTAAAATCACTGGAGATCTTTATTCAACTACTACCGTATCAAATCACTTTCAAATAAGTAGAGTAAGCGTGTATAGAAAGAATATGGCTTTCGACTAATTTTAGGGGATGTTTTAACATCCCTTAAACATTGAAACCAGGGAAATGACATTCCTTAATGAAAAAAAAAACACGGGAGATGTTCTGTTTAAAATATCAGGGTAGGAAATGAGTTCAAAATAAGTACAAGATACGTTTACATACTAGGAAATATCTCTGAATTTACTTCCAGGGTTGTTTTATCATCCTTTGAACATTGAATCCTGAACAAAGTTGAAACCTAAATACCTGAACAAACTTCCGCCAACCTGTTCTTACTTCTACCAAACAAGAGAAATCAAAATATAATAAGGCGGATTCCAGCAGAACCGCGGTAAATCACACTTATGGCCACGTCTCACGACCGTGAAATGGGTGGCATGATGAAATTGCAACGACAGGTTGGCCAAACCCTCATGTGTCTTGAGGACACGAAGCGGCCCAAAGATAACAGCCTTCTGCATCCTTCTAGCAAGTGCCTTGCCATATTTTTTGCATGCGGGAATGGCTTTAAGGTTAAAAACCAGTGATAGCTTCGCACCTCCAAGAGCAACGACCATAAGGACAATTAATTCAACCGAAAATTTTGGGTGCAGTCTTTGCAGCTCTTTTTTAGGTCTTGATACCTCTCCTCCTTTTCTTCCTCCTTGGCAGTGATGTTGTAGTCAGCCGGAGCCGAGAATTCGATCACGAATATGGTTCATTTCTCGAAGTCTTGGAGAACAATGCCAGGCCTCGAGTGTACAACGGAGATTGCTGTCCGAAAATCGTAGTTCCAGAAAATTTGGTAAAAAAGCACTCTTAGGGCACTCTTAGGTAGATATACATTGTTCCCGCATGGGTGGGACAACCAGATAGTACGTGTTCTAGGCACTCTGCTTGTGCATGGAACGCTCTGCGCCTATCGCTGGGAACTTATTGACATAAAATGAGTCACGGTATACTAAGGAGGAAATGACACCGTCCTGGCATGCGAAAACGAAACTTTCTGTACCTGAATTAAGCCCTAATGATCTGAGAAAAGCAAAAGTTTGCACCTTCGACACGAACTGCTTTTCTTCATTCCTGGGGAAATTTCTGCGAATTTTCTTGTCGAGTAGCTGTTGGTAGAATAATTCAACTTCTGCTTTCTTTATTTCAGCTTTCAGAAGTGAAGCATCTAGATGGAGTAATGCACGTTCCTCACTTATGATGTTAAAATTCAGGCCAAGGGTATCAGCCCTCTGCTCCGCGGCTTTGTAAAGGAACGCTCCTTTTCCAATAATCTCGTGATTCCTGGCCATTTTCAGGAGAGGATCTTTTCCATTTGCAACCATGTACGCTGCACTTAGAACAATTCGGTTATAAAGACATTGAAGATTCAGAAGTCCGTGGCTGCCTTGATGGCGCGAGATGTATAATCACGGAACAGACGAATTGATATGCAAGCTTTTATGCATATGCATGATGTTACGTGTAGTGATATCAAGGGCCGTAAGTTTGTTCTCGAACAGTGAACCACGCGAAACGAGAAGAGTAGAACTGGGACCGCAAGCATGTTAGTCGCAGATACCTTGTTCAACGCCAAAAGATTTGAAGACCAAATCTGCCGAAGAAGATGATTGTATTTGCTTCGGCTAGACTCTTTAACTGATGTTACGTCCTGAATGCGGCTTTGAGGCACGCCAAGATATGTATAGGTCTCTCCAGTATTAAGATGTCAATTAACACTTCTATCCACACGCTCAGGGTCCTTGGTAACGCCAACAATCTTTCCTTTCTTCAGATGAATTTTGGCACATTTATCCAATACAAAGTCGATCCCAATCTCTCCTGTGTACTCCTTGACGATATTTATAGCAATTTTAAGCTTTCTGCGAGATATACAGGCAGAAGTGTGATGCAAAAAAGCAAAGGGCTCATGGTATCGCCCTGAAAGACACCCCTCTAGAAGGTGACGTTGTTCGTTGTCATACGATAATTTTTAGATGAGATAGTAAATATAGTTTTCCAAAGGGGCATCAATCTCTCTATGCATCTCACTATGTGTGGATGCACCTTTAAGCTTTCCGAAAGACAGTTGATAAGTCTACGAAAGTATGAATCGAAAGCTTTCCGGTAGTCAATCCATCCAGGCCATTGACAGGATGCGCTGATGAGCTGCAGCGTCTTCACAGACGCACCAGTTAATTAGCTGGTTCTCTCGACATCCTGCTACACCTTTTTTCGAGCAACTTTGTTCGTACATCTCTCATCAGACGAGCTCAATTCTTCGGGCAATCCTGTTGTTCAGCACAGCTGTCTTATACAGTGTGTTCAAATAAGTTATTGGCCTGTAATTGTCTGGGTTGGACAAGCTGCCTTTTTCGGTAAGAGTATAATGCGTTCTAAAACCAGCCACTGCGAAATGGGCGTTTCCGACTTTAAATATAGGGTGAATATGGGAGCCAAATGTTGGTGCGTAGAAGTAAACTTCTTCCACCAGAAATTCTTTATGCCATCTGGTCCTGCAGCGGAGAAGTTCTTCGTGCTTCAATGTGCTTTTTTCACCTCTGCGGCAGTGATTGATGGACATACCTCCTCAGATGTTATGAGGTAGTCGCAAAACTCCTTGAAGCGGATGATATAATCAGTATCTTCTTTCAACTCCAGTGTTTTTGGGATCTTCTTATACATCTCTCCAAAAAGTCTCTACCTCGTTGGGCTTGGGTGCATTTTTGACAGAAACAGGGTGATCAGATGGGTCAGCGACAAACTGTTGATTCTCCCTAATCCATTTCTCCCTCTCCTGTATTCTCTTCCTCGCGTCAGATAACACCCATATTTGGTCAATAATGTGCTGCTTGATTGTGAGCAGCTTTGACTTGTTCAGTGTGTGATTCAAGATCCTTATTTATTGAGCGCAGTTTTGAACCCTTTCCGTGAACGGTCTACCAGATGTTATTTAGTCAATCACACAAGTCAAGATTAAGGGAGAAAATAACCCCAGATGGTGTTCTGGATTCAACTTTGTTCAGGATTTAGCGTTCAAGAGATAATAAAACAACCCTGAAAGTAAATTCAGAGATATATGCTAGTACTTAAACGTATCTTGCACTTATTTTGAAGTCATTTCCTGCTCTTCAAAGACATATTCTTGCTTTCATGCTTCCTCCACTTATTTGAAAGTGATTTCATACCGTAGCAGTTGAATAAAAAATTTCTAGTGATTTTACTTAACAAGGCATGATGATTTCCATACTTGAATGTTTAAGATCTATCAAAGAGGTTTTGAGAAAAAAAAACATTTCACTAAAATAAGCATTTTTCTATTAAAATACATGTAAAAATCGAAACTTTGACAAGTGTTTGTCTAAAAACTGTCCATTTTGCTTACTTTTTTCTTTCGAATGTTTAGTCTGCAGCTTCGAAAGTACAAAAAGAATTATATTTAGAATTTTTTACAAAAGGCCATTTACTGTACATTTGGTGCGGGGTCCTTTCAAAATTATTTGAAGAATGTTTAGATTGGACCAACAAATCTTAAAAAAATACTGAACATTATTTTTTTCGCGCTCTATTTGTCAGTGTACCCACGTTTTAATTTTGCTTATTGCTTTGTTAGGAATCATTAAAAAAGTGTCACTGATTTTGGAAATACGAAAATCATCCGATCCACATGTTGCAAAATATTGTTATGAAAAATTAATATTCCTGCTTTTTTGTGAACACTTACACAGGAACAATATTGAATATTTTTAAAGATTGTTTTCGAGTTTCAACCCAAAGTACGAGTCATCAACTGGAAACGAAACATCGAGAACAGACTTTAAGTACAATGAAACACCCTTAGAACTGGAACATGTCACCGAGTAGAAATTTCAGCTGCATTTCAATTTATCAGGGGTAAAAAAAAGCTACTAAAATCTTGTAAATTCGCTTAAAACTAGTTCGATGTAAGTAATTTATCCTAATATTATTTTAAAAAATCTATTGATAATGAAAATTGGTAAAACCGCAATGATTTAAATACAACTTTTTGGCAAAGAACCAAAAGCCGACTATTTTATTTTTCATCTAAAATTTTCGTGGTATGCCGGTAAACAATAATCAATTTTAAAAATCCTTAAGCGAATATGCGTAGAATTAGTTAACTCTTGAGAACGGCAAAAAAGCTAAACGACTAGAGAACGACTCAGGGTCTAATGGCTTAATGTCTCTGTTTAATATTTCAACTCTTTTTATGCAATTATTTTGAATAAATTGAATTTCTTGAGTATTTGTTTTATTGTTGTTTAAAAAACATTTATTTGAAGAACATAATTCTTCTTAAGCCTTCTTGTGCAATTTTGTTGCGCAATTTGGTTTTTAAAAAGTTTTTGTTGATTTTAAAAATGTACTTCCAAATGTTTAGTAGCATTTATACTATTCCCATTGACCCATATCTCAATATTAAAAAGTGAGGGATCAGAGATTATAAGCTAGGGGTCAGTGGTATCAAAGGTTAAAGACCAAAGGAGAAGATTGGATCGATCATTTCAATTTCCATATTAAAACGTTCATGGAAAGTTAGACAACCCTAATTAGTCAAATCAACCTGCGAGGGAAAATTTAATGAAATCCAACATTTTCGATATCCTCTTCTACCATTTTGTTCATTTCGAAATCATTATTAAACACAAAAATCGACTTATTCGTGGAACGCGAGACACCCATAACCCACAAAAATTCCATCAGCATTCAAATTCAGCTACATCCCACTGGGCAGTAGAGTGTCGAGAATTCCACTGATTTCCATCCAAATCGCAAAGTGGAGAAAATACACTACCCATTAGATTAAAAGAAGAACCATTAGGGATGAAATTGAAGTTTATGAGCACTGAGCAGCGCTGGCAAAGAAATAAATCACAATAATGTGGAGAGCCAGAGAGAATAAATAAAAAGAAGAGAAAAGAAGAGAAAACAAGTGAGGACAATGGGGTTATCTTAGATACGACTTTATGGAAATACGTGCGCCTTTTTACAGGAAAACTGAAAATATTCAATATTTTTAAAAATATTTTACACTATGTCGCATAATTTTGCGTACTTTCTTATGTGAGAATTTAGGTCCTAACTATTTAAAAATAATAATTTTTTGAAACAAGTTGTTCAGTTGCATTTTGGAAAGTTACTTTTTCACATCAATTTCGTTGAGATAAGAAGATGCTGATTAATAAGCGACATAGTGTAAGAGATTTAAAAAATCTTGAATTTTTTCCATCTTTCCAATGAAAAGGAGCAGGTGATATCGTTTAAATACATTGGAGTCTCACCTATTTCCCCTCTCCCTTATTTCCCGACTCTTCTATTTCCCGTGGGCTGTACACGATTATTTCCATTTGCGCAGTTCCGGCACCTCCCACCACGGTCTCGGTATATTCCCCTCCGCTTCAGTGGCTGACCAATTAAAAAGAGGCCCGAAGAGCGGGGAGCCTTGAATTGAGTATTTTAGTATGACGTTATGGAAATACGCCATACGTCTTTATCGAGAAAATACTCTAAACGAAAAAGTCACAAATGCACAAACAGTAATATTTCTTGAATGTAGAATCTATTTTCTCAGTCATGCCCCATACTTTTGTCGATTCACGACCTTTCAGTTTCACGAAATAAAATAAAATATCCTAAATGTCAGGTGAGTGGTACTCTAACCTCAAATTTCGGACAGTTGCTTCTATTTCGTGAATCTGATAGGTCTTCAACCGATAAAAGGATGAAGAAACAGAATTGCGCAAATGCATTCTATACTTGAAAAGATTACTATTCAGACCTTTATGACTTACCTTTACATTTAGGATATATTCTCCAAAAAGTCGTATACAGTTGCAGTACCATGTACTAACCTTACTGGCGGTTGACACCTTGATTTTTAGTTGGAAAATGTCATGCGCTAACAAAAACACTTGAAAGACACTTGATAAGCACTGATATATACATGCAGACTAACAGACCACCAGTTTTTTAAATGCGCAAATCAGGGCCGTCTGAACCGTCTCTCACCCTGCGCGCTGAGAAACTGCGTGAGTTCTAGGAATGTCGGGTGTATTTATTTGTATTATTATTGATAGTATTTATTGAAATCAAATCGACCTATGCCTTTCGGTTGAAAAAGTTGCGTACAGGCGGCGCTTCGATACAAGGGCGGGGCAGCCAATGAACGTCGCTTGACCCAAATATCCTGCCCTCTCGCGGCAAGGGTGGGGCCCCCTCCAGCGTGATAATAAAAGAATCTTTTCTTTGCAGGGTCGAAGAAATAAGCAAGGCTACACTGTAATTGCTAACTATTTTTGACAAACAATATCTCTCTTAACATTCACTTACTGCGTGATTGATACCAGAAAACAATAACTTTTCACTATTTTCAGGGGGAAAAATTGTTTAGGCAGATTAATTTTCGTTAATCGCACCATTAATTCCACAAAATACCAACTTTTCACAAATTGGTGGAAAAAAATTATACAAATAGAAATTTTTTAAACAATTGCAAAATATTTAAAATAAAAATGTTAGTTAGGAGATACGTCAACTATATCCTTTATCCTGACAAACAGTAACTTTTCACAATTTAAAAGAAACAAAAAATTTTTTTAAGAAATGAATATTGTTGAAACAATTGAAAATTAGTTCAAAAATACTTTTAAACTTGTCACAATAGTTTTTGCCTGATAATTATAAAGCAAAAACAATTCTTGTTGAAAAATTCTAATAAATACTGTCTTTAGCATGAGCTTTACATAAAATTGGTATTTTGCATTTCTTAGGGTATTTTTTGGGCACAATATAAGGGAATTGAAGTATCAAAATTAAAATTTATTGTATTTTTCCGAAAACTGAGCTTTTCCCATTTGAAACACATGTTAATTTAAAAAGCCAGGGGGCACGGGTTATTGTTGTCCGGTTTGAAAAGAATAGGGTGTTTCTTTTTTCATAAGAGGAGAAAATTCTTTGGGATCGATCACAACAAAGAATGAAAGTAGGCGCCACGCGCCTAGAAAAAAGGGCTTCGTATCCTATTAAGACGCTCGAATCTCCCCCTTCCCCCATTACTCCCCCCTTTACATCCCTGAGCAACAATCAATACCAACCATTAGGAACGGTCTAAAAAAATTCCTAACAGTAGTCAATAACAGCCCTGAGCAGCGATTAATACGATTCCCTAGGAACGGATAATAACAACCTTTAGCAACGGTCAACATCAAAATTTAGTAACGCTTAATAACATCTCCTAGAAACGGTCAACCATGACCCTAAGAATAACGTCCCCTAGCAACGAAAAATGACCACCCCAAATCAACGATTAATACAACTCTCTAGCAACGGAAAAATCGACCCCTAGCAATGGTCAATGACATCCCTTAGCAACAGACATCAACGGACAATAAAAACTCTCAGCAACAACTAATAAAATCATCTAGCAACTGTTAGTAGCAACCCTTAACTGCGATCAATACAAATACCTACGAAGGTTCAATAGCAATCCTTAGCAACGGCTAATAACATCTCTCAGCAATGGTTAATAACAACATTTAGCAACTATCAGTACAAATGCCTAACCATGTTCAATGACAACCCTTAGCAACGGCTATTAATATTTCGTAGCAACGGACAATAACAATCCTTAGTAATGATCCATAAAACTTCCTATGAACATACAATGACAACACTTAGCAACGTTCAATATAATCCTCAAGCACCGGTTAATGACAACCCTTAGCAACTATCAATATAAGTATCTAACAACGTTTAATGACAATTCTTAGCAACGGCTAATAATATTTCCTAGCAACGGACAATAACAACCTTTAGCAACGATCCATACAACTTCCAATTAACATACAATAACAACACTCAGCAACGGTCAATAATGTCCTCTAGCACCGGTTAAGAACAACCCTCAGCTACAATCATTACAACTACCTAAGAAGGGTCAATAACAACATTTAGCAAGGGCTTATACCATCTGCTAGCATCAGAAAATAACAACCCTCCGTAAAGACAAATACCACTTTCTAGCAATGAACAATACACAGTAGGTGTGGTCCCGAGGGATATAGGGTATTTTGTGGAAAAAGTGAGGTCTTGTGGTATATGTAGGGTCACATGTGACAGGGGGATTCCGATCGATATAGAGGTCCCGAGGAATAGGGGGGTAGGTCCTAAGGGATAGAAAGGGTTCCATGGGATAAGAGGGGAAGGCCCCAAGGGATAAGAGGGATCCTGAGAGATAGGTGGTGTCCCATAGGATAAGGGGGGTTTCGAGGTATAGGTTGATTCCCATTGGATCAGGGGGGTTTCGAGGAAAAAAAGGGGCCCATGGAGTAACGGGGTCCCCAGGGATAGGTTGGGACCCGAGGAATATCGGGTTTCCTGAGCGTCGTAAGCGGTCGCGTGGGATGAGTGGGATCCCGTGAGATAAATTAAGATAAATTTTGTTATGAATTTGGACCACCCTAGTATTACGTCCACCTTGAATTGTCATTGCCCTGCCATTCTATAATCCTACTGTCCGCCAGTGCCTTCTGTTTCAGATCTGTGTTGATTAGAGCACGTATTTCACCTCGTAAGCGTAGTCAGCCACAGCCCCAGGTCCCTGTATGTAGAATGACTCGGTGACATTCTGTAGAGTACAGAGGATGCAACTCTGGTAGCACGTAGCCGTCAATTTAACCCAATGCTGATGGAAAGCTTTCCAGTCTCTTACAACAGGGGAAGTAATATCGTTCGTGAAAGGGCTTTCTAGAGCATCAGAGCAGCCATAATAGGAATGTACTTGCGGTAATCACTTTTGTATGTGACCCACGAATCGAGCGTAATCTAGACTGAACTGGACGTTTCATGTAATTCGCACGAGCAATATGTTACTGTTATCGTGTTCAACGGAGAGCATATAAATGAAGAGATCGTAGAAAATTATGCTTTTACTTAGAATGAGCATAAATTTAACCCTTTCGTGCCCAGCGTACCATTTTTGATATAGTGGAGGGCAAAATATCCTTCGTGGAATTGGATAAAATATGGATAAAAATAGTTGAGTTAACTAAGCGATTAAACTAGTGGTATATACTGGGAAATATTATATATAATTTTTGCCACTATGTATAGACTATGTTTCATTTTTCTACCAGGTTAATAAAACTGGGTACCATTCTAACTACCTAAGTATAGATTAGACTAATTTGCTTTAGTCTATTTTACTGACTGATTAACATAGTTGCTACAAAACGAACACACGCGCTATTTTTTGTTGTTGTCTCTAACCTAAATTTGGTAAAAAAAATTGATCTGCTTCGAGATGTATAATTGTATGTCGATATTTCAGGTAAAAACCGCTAGCTTAACCTACAGTGTACAACAATTTAAAATATTCTTTGAAATAAAGTAATGTTTTACTAAAAATACCTATTTTTCGTGTAAAACGCCTAAATAACCTAAAATTGTTAAGTTGTAAATCTTCTTCAAAATCAAATTTGAAAACAAATTAAATAACCGATTTACTGTGAAAAAATGTATAAGTTTTCTTATTAAAAGGATTATTTTTAGATTTTATTTTCAAAATTTCAAGTTAAAGATATAAAACAACTTCTAGCAATAAAAAGTCAATCAGGTTTCTAACAACAATAATTTAGATATATTCGACACATATCGGTACGCCACTTTTTTTTAGATAAAATGTTGAAGTAACTGAATCCAGACTATAGTTATTTCCAAATTTGTTTGAAATAACTGCGTGTACCGGAAACATTTTTGAAAAAAGTTCCAAAAATCGCGTTTGTGTGTATTCAACCTTTCCATTGCATTTAAGAGCAAAATGTCCAACAGCGAAATTAAACTAGACAACATTTTGAGAGAACAAAGAAAAATAGAATCTTTTATCTTTTATAGGTGTTGAGTTATCATCCTTCAAATTAACCAGATTTCGTTTTAAAAAATGACGAAAAAATCAAATTCTGAAGTTTTTCCCTGTTAATTTATCAATTAATCGTGTATATTTTACAATAAAAAGTTTGAAATATCAATTAAAGTAGAGGTGATTTCCAAGTAGTGCTAAAAAACAATAATTTAGCCCCAATAGGTGATGAGTTATGACCTCTCAAAGTGGATAATTTTTTACATTTATATACAATACATTTTTCGAATATTATGCGAATTGTAAATTTTGTATTAAAAGATAGACGTCAGTTAAAAATTATAAATAATTTTAGAAATAATGAGCAGATTAAAATGTTTTTGAAATTATTTTACAAGTTTTTTGTATAATGTCTGTAACTTTTATAAGCAAAATTGTAAAAAAATGTAACCTTCTGGATAAAGGAGAACAACAATTTGAACAAGGAACTTCACAAAAATCATAGAACTCCTGAACAAAGAAAGAATGTGTTCTTAAATATATTACATAGGAAATAATAGTTTCTGTTGTAATTTCTGATAATAAGTCAGCATCGATTTAAAAAAAAAGTTTTCTACATAAAGAATGGTGTATTCTCGGCTTTCTGTAACTTTCTTATTTTAAGAGCAATGTCCTGCACTTTAGAGAGCAAAGTTTGTATAACTTTTCTACTGTCATCACGACAATGTTAAAAGATTTTCCCATAAGCAAATACATCAATTGAAGTAATCTTTTGAAAAGTTTTGTAGCTAATGTTTGACTAGAAAAAGATATTTCACTTCAAAATTTAAAAAAAATTTACAAGTGGATACATAAAAAATAATACATTTTATTTTATTCGGATCTTTCTTTTCTGGTATAAGACATTTTACATATTTATTTCAAAAATTGTATCATTCGAAGTAGAAGATTAGCAGTATTCATTTCAAAATATTTCAGTTTAACCAATTTTTCCAGGCAGTTTTTCTATATTTGAAGTACGGAAAATTTATCTCAGTATTGTAATATTTCGTTATTTCCTTAAAAAATAATTATTAAATTTATGCTGGCCTAGAAGAATACTTAAATTCAAACAGTTGATATAAAAAACTTGACTGCCCTTTTTATCACACTTGATTTATCCGGTTTCGTTTGCGCACTCCACAGATATCATGTAACAAATCGAAGTGGCTGAAAAATATTTCTACGTTTCAAAAATTTTGTTTCTCTCTTCCAGTGTTAAAAGCATGTTATTGTGCAATTTTTTTGCTAAATTGTTTACATGGGAGAATTTTTTCAAAGAAACTGATACCTTTTGAATTATTTAATATTATCGAAATGTAAAAGAAACATTTTTTAAAGTGACGACATAAAAAATAAATCAAAAAGATTTCTCTTCTTATCCCTAACTATCAAAGCGGCAGTAGATAAAAACGTATTAAACATTTGTATAACATTTATTTATTATAAATATTCCACCTTAAAATTATTTCAAACTACATGCGAGAAATAATGCATTAGTTCTCCTGTGCATTATTTTTTTGTTCAAACTTGTTCTCGGGTTAAGAAGAACCCGGTTTTTCATCATAGCCACGGACTAAGTCAAGTGACTGATGAGATGATGATATAATTATTTAATTTAATACGATGTATGAACCCATTTGCGATGATCTTGTAGGTACAAAATTAGGAGCATGGTGTAGTTTGTAGTTCGTCTTTCACCACTGTTATGCTTACACAGCATTATTATTATTGTAGTTAACTACAGAAATTTAGGAATCTTCCCTCGGCGTAAATAAATATTTAAGTTACGACATCATATGCATTTTAATGACCTTGCTCATGCTCTGTGTAATGTACAACTCGAGGTTAAAACATTGTTAGTTTAGTTTGGCTTGGAGCAAAGTTGAAAATGTACGCAAAAGATGTAAACTTTTTGTCCAATGTACAATAGAATGATGAAAGTTATTATCTTTTTATAATGATATATAACTTCATTTCATAAGATAAATAATTTTAGACTAAAATATGTAGAAAATATGACTAAAAATTTCAATTTTCACTGAAAAAAATAGTTAGTTGGGCCAACTATTTAGTTAGTAAGATGTGGTACTACTATTTTATTATTTTATTCTGCCCAACTAACCATTTTTTTTAATGGTGCAGGCATCTAGTTTGAGATTTTTCAGTTTGAAACGTTTCAATGCCTTACTTTGAACATATAGAAGTTTCATTGCAATACAATTAAAATCTTTACATTTTGAACACTTAAAGGCTTAACTTAAATCTTCAAAACTTTTGATTAAAATTATCCAATACGGAAGGCTTCAGCCATCTTCAGCCCAAAAGTTCTTGAATTCAATGTTTCTTTGCAGAAACCATCTTTCATATTATTTATGAGTAGTTCAAAGTCTGGTTCAAAATCTTGGGGAAACTTTAATATAAAAAAAATATAAACAAATTATTTTAAACCTTTTTCAGTTTTTCTCGTTTTAATTTTTTTAGTATTATGTTCAACAGGAAATTATATCGTAATTTTGTAAAATACTATACTAATATATATTTGTTAACAATATGATTAAATTTCGATTATTTTAAAAAGAACTCGATACTTTTTTTTAAATATTTCAGCCGCTTAAAAACTAAGAAAACTATAAATAATATTAAAAAAATATATATAATTTTATCCAGTTCTTTATTAATACTTTTTTACTCAATTTGTAATGTCAATTAACACTTTCTTAACAAGAATTCAGAATATGTGAAATAAATAATTGAATTTTACTTATTTCAAAAAAGGCTAGTTACTTAATTTTCGTTTCTAGTATGAAATACTTAAAAATCGTCCCTAAAAAGTATTCTGTAAATAAAAGTCAATTGCAAGAACTTTCAGGTTGAGAATGATTGAGACTCACCGGGCACTTAAATACAGAATGAAAACCTGTTTCATTCGGAACGCTTGGAGCCATGAAATACACTTATCGATTTTTTATTTAATTTCAATAAAAAAAAACTGAAATTTGTTAATGCATCCAATCCTTTACATGCGAATACAGAAAAAAGTATAAAAAAGTTGTCTTAAGCAAAAAATAGAGCTTTAAATTGCCTCGGACTGAATAAAGCAGTGAAAAAGTGTATCAATTCGAGGCTTGTCTTTAGATTTTCAAAGTATTTATAATAACTACATTCTACTGAAAAGTAAATGTCCATGGTTATGTGAACTAAATTTATTTTCAGTGGAATAAACTCGTTGGGTTCAATGAACCAAACATTTTAATTGATTCGTTTTGTCAATTTCACCATATAATTTGTTGAGTTAACCAAAGTTATAAAAAAAATCATTTATTTGTTGTTCATACAACCATAACTTGTGGAGAAATCGACAAATTTTAATAACCAAAACTCCTTTTGAGACATATAAATCATGTTTTCTCTAAATAATAACCATATGCTATAGTTAAAGCAGCCAAAATTTTGTTGATTCAGCCACATATTATTATAGAATTTTGTTGTTGTTCCTCAGCATTATTCAAAACAAAAAAGATAAAATTCTCTTATATCCAATTGTCAGACTAAAAGGCTCATCTTCTTTTGTCTGCAAGATCACCATTTACTGTTTGCGCTTTACAGCGACAGTTATTTCGGGTCATTACGCAGCTGAAGCATGCATTTTCCCGTGTAATGATGGGGAAGTCTGGGAGGTTCAATCAATATGATGTCAAATGAGATTTATCCGAACCTATAACCTATAAATAATTAATTATACCGGCACAACATCAAATAATATACGTCAATCTAAGACAGACGCGATTAATTTAAGTTGATGACTTTTAAATAAATCCAAGCACTGCCACTTTTATTTGTTTAGCTTAAAAATCTACTATATCTATTAGAGTCTATGAATTTTAATAAATTTTGCGAATAAAAATATATATTATTTGAAATTAAGGCTTCATTATCAAAGAATTTCATATTTGATCGAAAGATTATCTGGGTGGAGAAGGAAATATGAGTTATACTACTTGGTCCATCAACTGTTCGTTTGAAGGGTCTTAACCTGATACTTTTAGCTCAAGAGTCTCAATCCCTCTAGGGGATACCTCTTGTAAACTTTTTCTTTGTTAGAAGATGAGTTTGATCGATAAAAGACTTTTATCAAAAATACTATCATGTGTCTGTTTGTACTTAATATATACCATTCAACAAATGCGAAAACATAAGTTTTGGTTTCAATCTAGCACAGAAAACCATTCCTGTGAAATTTTTTGAAACTCAGTTTGAACAATGACAATTTTCATTGAGCCTTGATTTGTTTTCGTGTTTGAAAAATTTTGGAACTCAAAACTGAATTGAATTCGGCTTACTTCTGAGGATCGGCGTTTTACAGTGAGAACCTGTTCATTTGTCAAGCTTAGATTTTCAGTTCAAATGTTATCAAATGTATTCAAAGAAAATAGGTCTTGCGAGATTTAAATGAAAATTTCCAAATCACATCTAAATTAAAATAAAGCGAACACGTGTTATTTCCAAAAGTAATTTGTTCCTATTGAAGAAAACTCTATTCTAGAACTGCTGCAACCTTGCGGCTAATTTGTTTTTGTTAAGAAGGGGACGATTTAATTTTCTGTTTAGGGAACAAACGAATCTATTTAGAGTTTCATTAGAATTGTAATTACTTTTAGGTGGCAGTTCTTGATTGCTAGATGGATCATTCAGAAACTTACTTCATCCTCGCAGCGCCACTAACAGAGTTATAAAGTTTAATCGCTGAACCAAGGAGAGCAGAGGGCCATGAGCGAGGTGTTATTTATTTCGCAGTCTAACATTTTTCATTATAACGAACCAACAACTTGACACTCTGCACCAGCAGTCGAGTAAACTTTCGATGAATCTTACATACGTTTTCCCCGATTCTCACCAGGAAACGGATTTACTGTCTGTTGCGCCTAAAATTCCCGTTGAAAACTTAAGACGACATCGAAAAGATGTTTCCTAAAAGTTCCGTCCAAAAAATGGTTATTTATTTTTTCGATTAAGTTCAACTAACGAAAAACATATCACTTTATGATTTTGAGTAATTCCTCTTCCAATGTTTCATTCTATTTTATTTTGTCATTATGGTGGTTTTGTATTTTAAGCTAGTGGAAAATATACTAGACAGATCACAGAAAGTGTCCAAATTGTTTATATAATTTATAATAAATTATTATTAAGAATAGTAATTTACGTCAGCCGAACAAAACTCCCGTCCAGGGCACATTTTTTCAGGCACATTTGCATGCGCTTGGTTGCGCCAACTCGAAAAGAGAGATGAAGCTCGATCCGCCACCAGCAGAAAACGCTTCACATTTTCCGCGACTCTACCAAAAAAGTACAGGGCGTGACACGGAGGAAGAATGCCGGGAGAAAAAAAAACAGTTGGATTTTTGACCAAGAAAGATAACTTTAACAAAATAGTTAAATTTTCAACAAAATAATTAAACTATCTACAAAATAGTTATATTTTTCCCAAATAGCTCAATTTTTAACCCAAAAGATTAATTTTCTGTTAAAAGACTAATCTGAAAAAAAATCCATGAATTTTCAACGAAAAATATTAATTTTCTACCCAATTAGTAGACAAATTGTCAACAAATTCAAGCTAAAAGGTCAAATGCTTAAAAAAAGAGTTGACTTTTACACCGAAATAGAATCATTTTCAACAAGAAACTTGAATTGAAAAAGAAATTGAGTTTTGAACTAAAAAGAATCAAACCAAAAATTGAATCGTCAAATTTTTACTTTAAAAAACTAATTTCCAGCATCACAGAAACGAATTTTTAACCACTTAAATTCAACTAAAAATGGAGGTTTTTTTAACAAAATAGTGGCAAGATTAATTTCCTACCCAAATAGATGAATTGTCAACGGGTTACATGAATTTTCTATCAAATAATTAAATTTATAGTATATAAAGGATCAATTTTTAACCAAAAAATGGAACATATGAAATTTCAGGTAAAGAAATTCCCCCCAAAAAACGAATTTCCAACAAAATTGTTCAATTTTCAAGCAAAAAAGACGAACTTTTCACATTATAGATGAATTTTCGACTAAATAGTTGAATTTTCAACTTATAAAGATAAATTATAAACAAAAATAAATGAACAGTTAAAATTTCAAAAAAAAAAAAAATTATTTTCAGCAAAAAAAAACGAATTCCCAACAAAATAAATAGATTTTTAAAATAATAGTGACCGAATCCATTTAAAATCAGATAGGTAGAGCAACTCTAAATCACAAAAAAATTCGACGATGACATGTTATTTTTTAGTTAAAATGAAGCGACACGTATTTTTCCATTTCAAAACAATCAATTTTTGAGAAGTTATCACAATTTTAATTTTTAAGGTTTTTTCTTAAGAATCACAATTTTCCTTCAAACCTGTATACATTGTGATCTAATTGAGATATTTAGGGTTTCTTTCGAGCATCTGGTAGAGTTTGTGGTACTTTTTTTTTTAAATCTAGAAAATTTGAAAAAGACTTAAAAATTAACAAATTCACATTTTTTTGCTGAATTGTTACTTATACGAGTAAAAAATCATCTTGGTTTAATGCGGTATCAAATGTTTTTCTGTTCAGGATAATTTTTGATCTACAACCAAAATTCTTCTTTTCTTTTTTTGCTAAAATAAAGTAAGATTGCTTATCACTTAAATTGTTGGAACATTTTTATATTACTGTAACGTGAATTCTGGCAAGTAACTACATTTAGCTGTTCTTGCGATATAAGACCAACTGTCGATGCCTGCGACAGCTGGTACACTTTACCATTCGCGAATTTTAATCTTCTGAAACTTTTCCAAATCTTCTGCTGTGAGTAAAATTACTTCATTGGATCGCCAATAAAGAATGAGCAGTATAATTGATCGTATCATCGGTGACGACTGTAAAACTTTGTGCATTTGTGTACATTTGCTTTTAATATTCGGTTACAGAAAAGCACATTATAGTTGAGTATAGTTTCTTTCGAATTTCCTTTAATTTTAAAAAACGATTTCTTCTTGAATTCTTCAGGAATGTGATCAGTGTCCTAGTGCAGCAGAACAAACAACTCAAGTGCTGAAAATATAAGAAGAAACAACTGCTAAAGATGTAACTTTCGCTTTGTGGAATAAAGCTGACTTGAAGAAAAAATCAAAGAGTTTCGAAAAATTTTTAAATTGGGTAACTGACTGCACATTAAAAGTAAATTTTCACAAACATATGAAGGATATTCAAAGAGAAGAGATCAAAAGCGTGCAGGATCAAGCAAAGCTCAATTCAGAGAAACTAGCTTTACACGGCGATTTTGCAGAGAATTGGAAGAAAATAATCACGTCGAAATTCAAAGTGTATATTGAACGCCGGAACAGATTTCAATGTATACAGTGGTTTGTTATTCCGGTAAACATGACGAGACTTAGATCGAAAGAACGTCTTTCAAACATAATTCATTTTAAGCCTTCTTGTGCAATTTTGTGAGACAATTGGACTTTTTTCAGTTTATGAAAAAATGTACTTTCAGAAGATAAAAGTTTTACAGTCTTCACCAATGATAGGAAGCATGAATCTACTTATGCTTTATTGGCGATGGATCGAATTCTAGAAATTTATAAAGAAAAAGTTCTAAGTTAATAGATTAAGGAAATTACCATTATAACAGATGGAACTCCTGCTCACTGTGAAAATCGGTATCGGTTTCATGAGTTATCACAGTCACCTGTTCATAAAAGCTGGATATTTTCTGCAACAGGTCACGCCAAAGGAGCTTGCGATAGTATCGGAGCCATCGTCAAACATCTGGCCACTGCTCATAATTTAAAAAAGTCACACCTGGAAGGCATTCACAGTGCAAAGACTTTTGTTAGTGCTGTGCAGAAGTACACGTCCTCCATTAAACTAGTTTTACTTACAGCAAAAGATTTGGAAAAGTTTCGGAAGATAAAATTCGCGAACGGAAAAGTATACCAGCTGTCGCAGGCATTAAAAAATGTCACGTTTGGAAGTCGGAATTTGATGAAAATAGAGACAGGTCGTTTTATATGGCAACAACAGCTAAACACGTACGGGAAGAAGTGGAGTAAAGTTTCATGTAGTTACTTGCCACAATTTACTTTAAAGTGACATAAAAAGGTCCCAACAATTCAAAAGACTTGCAATTTTACTATATTTTAGAAAAAAAATTATACTGACAACAAAATAGTTTAGTCCGTATTAAACTTACATGATTTCTACCTCGTATGAGTACCGATTCAGCAAAAAAATTTAAACAGAAAAAAGTAGGGTTTTTGAGAAAATCGATATTA
>CAKNWT010293353.1:0-11533 GCA_932066315.1 Andricus coriarius | reverse complement strand
AAATTAAAAAAATGTATTTTGCAATGTGCAATTTGATTATTATGAGCTATACTTCCAAGATTTGAAAAAATATATTTTTTTTCATTTGAAGAGCAGAGTAGAGGAAAAACGAGAAGCACTCAGAAAAATATTTGTGTGGAATTAAAACATTTCTTTGAACCAAAGAAATTACTTCGGATCAAGAGAAATTTGTTTAAATCAAAGAAACTTTTCTTTGACTGAGAGCCAATGAATATTTTTCTTTGATTCAAAGAAACTGTCTTTGAATCTAAGAATATTTTTTCTGAGTGTAGGCTTTACCTAGGTGTCATTCTTAATTATTTGAAAGTGCATTTTTTTATGTTTTCAATCTATGAAAAACTTTTTAAGTGTTTGAAAATGATCTTTTAGTGTAAAAAAAAACATCACAAGAAACAGTATACATAATCTTTAACATCACTTCTGAGAAAGAGAAAAAGTTTGAAATTGACGAAAAACTTGGAAAGCATTTTAAAATGATTTTTTATTATAAAGAATCACACGAAATAGAAGTTATGAATTTACTCATTATCACCCCTAAGTTAGAGGGTGGAAAAACAAAATGGGCTTTACCTAGTTGTCATTTTCAATTATTTGAAAGTACATTTTTTCATGTTTTAAAAACGTTGAAAGTGTTTACAGATAATAATTTATTTTAAAAGGCATACTCATTTCTTAACAAAGACCTCAACTTTAACCACATTTTTTGACCAAATAAACTTTTTCGTTAACATATTTCCAACATTTATCCATAGGTCTTAACCTAATATACTTGTAACTGCAATAAAAAAATGATTTTCGAAAAAAGTGGGGGTTCCCTAGTTATGTTCCTTAAATTAAAGGGATCAAATTTTAAATGTTGAAAATTCTTCTTTTCGGTATTAAAAGTCAAATTTTTTCGAACAAATTCAACTTTTTAGCTTTAAAACTCAATTCTTTTGGTGAAAATTTATCTCTTGTGGTAGAAAATTAGTCTTTTTTAGTTGAAAATTCATCTTGTTAGCTGACAATTTAGCTTTTTTGATCGAAAGCTAACTTTCTTGATGAAATTTCATCTCTTTTCTGATAACAAATATATCTTTTTTGTTTAAAAATGCAACTTTTTGGTTGACAATATTAATAATATGTTTTGGTTGAGGATTCAAGTATTTTGTTAAAAACTCATTTTTTTGGTTAAGATTAATCATTTTAGTTGAAAATTCATCTCTTTTTTTCAATATTGAACTATTTTGTAGAAACTTATATTTTTAACTGAAAATTTAACTATTCCAGTTTTTATTGAAAATTAAACTTTTTTAGCAGAAACTTAAAATATTTGGTCGAAAATTCGTCTTTTTGATAAAAAGTTGCAACTGTTTAGCTGAAAATAAATAATCTGTTTTAATTGAGGATTCAACTATTTTGATGAATATTCCTCTTTTTTGGTTTCTACTATTACATTTTTCGTGGAGAATTAATCTTTTTGGTTGAAAATTCAACTAATTGGTGGAAAGTTGAACTCCTTTGATAATAAATCTTTTTTGTTGTTGTTAAAGATTCATCACTTTAGTTGAATTTTTTTTATAATTAATGGTTTTAACTCAAAGTTTAACTATTCCATTTTATGTTGAAAATTGATTTTTTTTTTGGTGTGGATAATCTTTCTACTTTGTTGAAATTGCAATATTTTTACTTGAAAAGTTAGGAATTTAAATCGTGTCATATTTAATTCAATACGGTACCTTCATTGATTTCATTTAATAGAATTTATTCCCCTATCATTCTCCTATTCTCGTGATAAATCACCCTATTTACCCTGTTTTGAGAGGAGTGTAGTCTGTGAAGTCTGCAGTATTAAAATATAAATTATTTTAAACCATAATTTTCTGGTATTGTAAAGCATAGATATATAAATAGGGCATTCAAGTGTCAAAGATTCATTTAGCTTGTAATAAAATTGATCACAATTTGTCTGAACATTACTTGTAAAATTTATTCTAGCATTTGTGATCTTGGTTGTCACCCCCAAATTCAGCAGTAGAATTTCATCTAATTTTTGAGTAGATACGTTTTTCTATCGACATTATCGGCCTCTTTTTGTGTGAACAGTTGTCACTTTTAATTACATTTGAGCTCAAATTAGTCACTTTTTTCAAGTACATTAGTCTGTGGCAGCTCTCCTGTTAACTAAACGTAATATTTTTAATTGGAATATTTACAGAACCCGAGGCAGGATTTATGCCAACGAGTAGTTCGAGTAACAACGTAACCTCAGGTCCCTCGACGAGACTCAGTTTCCGAGATCCCGACACATTCCTGCCTGCAGAAATTTCAGAACAATTATTGTACAGTCTTTGCGAAAGAAAAGTTTTATCAGATTTAACTATTACACTCTTTGATGCGAAAACGACGAGGCTCAGGCATGTAAAACTAAAAAATGCCTCCAATCTTTCCGTAAAGGGGTTGAAAATGTTAAGAGAACATAAAGTTATAGACTTAGAAGTTAAAGGTTTAAAGATCTCGATCAATGATCTTATAGCTTGTTTAGGTACTTGGAGTTTACAGAATCTTAGGTCTTTAAGTGTGGCCAAGGGGAGCTTCATGGATTGTTCGAGGTAGAAACCCTTATTAAATGATTAAGTAATGACATTTTACTCTTTCCGTTTAGTGAAATAATTCCAAGTTGTTTTGTAGATATCGAGTTCTCGTGGCGTTGAGTAACCTGAGAGCACTTCAGACTTTAAACGTATCAGGGACGGAGTTCAATCGACACGGATTGGACATAGTTGTTGAGGATTTGCCTCTTTTAGAAAGTTTGGATATCTCCTGCACTCAAGTGGACGATATAACACCTCTGAGAAAATGCAAGGATCGTTTGAAAACTCTCATTATGTACAATGTAAAGATCAGCGCCTGTGGTAATGTAATTTCGGTGCTCCTTAAACTGAACGAACTGAGAAATTTAGATATTTCCGACGATCGGGATTCCTACGTTTTCGAAATGTTCGCGCCAGTGAGGTCCAAGATCACAGATTTTTTAAAGGCAGTTCACTGCATGCCTCATCTTACTAGTTTAGATATATCAGGTAAGACTTGTCAATTCGTTGACTTTTGAGTGTACACACGATTTCACAAAAATTTCACATGTTTAAAAGATTTCTAAAAAATTTAAGAAAGGTTTTAAATATTTCGAGAGATGTACCAGGTCTGCCCGAAAAGTATCCGACCTTGTGCTCTAACTTTGCACCCAGTTGTGTTATTATCAAAAACAGGTATTTGCTGTTTAGGGGGACCTCTGTGAGGCCCCCTATTAAGTGACACGAACCTGCGAATCTTTAGTAGACTATTGTTCGCAGTTGTGTAAACGTCTGCCCACGTACGCGTCGCATATCAGGATGACGGAACGTATTGAACAAAGAGTGTGTATTAAATTTTGCCAAAACTTGGTCATTCATATTCGGAAACCATCATTATGATTTGAAAAGTGTATGGTGATGAGTTTATAAGTGATACTCAAATCAAAGAGTGGTTTAGGCGATTTAAAAGTAGTCGTTCTTCAGTGGAAAGTGACCATCACTCAGACAGGTCCGCAATGGTCAAAACACCTCAAAATGTGGAACGAGTGCGAGTGTTAATTAATGGACAGAAGACCAAAAGAATTATCGAGTGGAAGTCGTCCAGGACTATTTAGAATCAATCAGAAACAACCTAGTAATGTTCAAAAAGGTTATTACTAGGGATGAGTCATAAGTTTATGGCTATAACCCTGAGACAAAAGCCCAATCGTCGCAAAGGAAGACACCTGGATCCCCGAGAGCGAAGGAAGCGCGCCAGAGTCGGAGCAACACCAAGGCAATGCTCACTGTTTTCTTCGACCAGGAAGGTGTTGTACCATACGGTAAAAAAAGAGTGTTACCAAGAAGTTCTGAAGCGATTACGTGATGCCGTAGGAAGAAAACGGTCTAATTTGCCGAAATTGGCGACTGGGTCCTTCAGAACGACAACGCACCTATCCATTAATTGCAGCTTATTCAGCAATTTCTGGTGAAACACGGCATTACACATCTCCGGCAGACACCATATAGTTCTGGCCTGGCTCCCTGTGATTTCCGGCTGGGTCCCAAATTGAAGTATCCTCTAAAAGGAAAACGATTTCAGTCCGTGTAGGAAAAAAAACTGAATATGAAGAAGCAGTTCTTGGCTATTCCGAAATGTGATTTTAAGGAGTGCTTCCGAAAGCGGGAGGATCGCTGGAAGAAGCTTATGGCTTTCGAAGGGGATTACTTTGAAGGAAATATCATCGCCATTGACCAAAATTGACTTTTACCACTGGTACACTACAAGGTCGGATACTTTCGGGACAGACCTCGTATTTTTACAATATAATAAATTACAATAAGGTTCAATAATATGCAAATTGTAATTTTTTGTATGATTTTATGAAAGTGTCCGAGTTCGAGCAAAAGTTTGTAGTTTCTAATAAAATTGCTTCTGTAATTTTCTATTAAATTTAGAAAAAAGCGTTAAAAGTTGTAGAAAATTACCAAAATAATTCTACTAGAAACCATAAGTTTTTGCTAGAATTCGGACACTTAACAAAAATTACAACTTATAACAAATTTGTTATCAAAATTTTCACATTGTTGTACCTTATGGTAATTTATTGTGTTTTATTGTGGAAATACATTTCCATCAAGGGAATTAACCAATTTCACAATTTAAAAACAGAGGTCACCAAAATGTCAAAGATTTCATAAATTTCAAAACATCTAAATGATTTCACAATGATTGAATATTTTTCGAAAAAAATTCTAACCTCTTATTTTGAATTTTAATATAATTTTGTAGGGAAGGATGAAATAGACCCGAAAGACCTGAGAAGGTTTATTAGAGCGCATCCGAAGTTGAGATTCTTAGGACTTGTGCATTCCGACGCGTGCTTCGAGGATAGTCTAATAAATCCATTTAATAAAAACTACAGGCCTGATCTCATGGTGAGTTTGACAAAAATGGACCTTGAAGTAATCAATGTTACAATAAAATATACGGGGTAAGGACCAGGGTGGTCCAAAAAATCTACTTTCGATTTTTGGTGATCCATACCCTCCAATTTGTACTCGTTATTAACTCTTGGGGAATTAAAGTTTAGTCCCTTCTTGAGGAATGTTCAAAGAATAATTTTCACCCAATAACTTTTAATTTTGACCCTCCCAACCCCCTTGTATTGTGTCCGGAAAATGCCCCAAAAATACAAAACAGTAGTTTTACGTAAAACTAATGCCAAAGACGGTATCATTTTTGAATTTTTTCAACAAATTTACTTTTCGGAATAAATTATACTGGTCATCAATTCCATGAGTAATATTTCTTGTTTAACATATTTGGCAATTATTCAAACAATTTTCATTTGTTTAAATAATGTTTTCCCCTGTAAATCGTGAAAAGTTAATATTTTCTGGAATTAATCACACAGTTTACTATTGTTGAATGTAATATATTTTTTAATGATATTTGGCAGTTATTTAAGCTATTTGAATTTATTTAAACAATTTTTTTTCTTTTGTAAATATTGAAAAGTTACTACTTTCTGTAATTATTGGCGCATTTAATGAATGTTGAGAGTGATACTTTATGTGAAAGATAGTGTGCAATTATTTAAATAATTTTCATTTATTTAAACAATGTTTCCCCCTGTAAATCTTGAAAAGTTACTGTTTTCTAGAATGAATGGCGCAGCTAATGAATGTCAAGAGTGATATTTCCTGTAAAAGACAGTTTGCCATTATTTAAACAGTTAGTAATCATTCATTTGCGCCTTTCATTGGAAAGGTGCAGAAAATTCTAGTTTTTTGAATCTCGTACACTATGTCGCTTACTATTCAGTATTTTATTTTCCTCAGAACTTATACCCTAATTTTTCAAGCAGACATTGAAAACAAAAATTCAGGTACGTAATGAATAGCTATTTTTTCAAATATGAAAAGTAGCAAGCGATATTAATTGTTTTAATAATTACGCAGTGTCTTTCAAAACAAATATCACTCTTTAAAATTCGTTAATTATGTCATTGATTCCCGAAAATAATACCTTTTTACGATTTACAGGGAAAAATCTTAAAACAAATGAAAATAGTTTGAACAATAGCAAAATTAGTTTTAAAAATATTTTGAAACTTGTCACTTATCGAGTAAAAATAATTAATGCTGGAAAGTTGAAAAAAATACCACCTTTAGCATGAAAATGACATAAAACTGCTATTTTGCATTTATTGGGGCATTTTCCAGGCACAGTACAAGGGGTTTGGGGGGAAGGTCAAAATTATTGGGTGGATTTTATTCCTTGAATATTTCTTAAGAAGTAACTAAACTTTAATTTACAATAACAAAAATATGCAATTTCCTTTACCGGAAAATAAATCAATTTCAACCGGTATAAATGTTTACGACTCTAAGTAGTAAAAACGTTGCTTTCTTTGTCTTTTAGGTAAGCGGGACGGCGACAGAATCACAAATTCTCGAAGCCCTCAGACGTTATCCATGCAGGCCGATTTACGTTCAAAAATGCCTCTACAATTTATTTCGCTTGACGTCAAGTTCCGAAGAGGTGAGGGTTGACATGATCAAGTTAGTCATTCCTGGAATGAAAGCTCATCCCCAGGAGTTCCGAATACAAATAGCCGGCACTGCGTGTCTCTACAATCTCACTAAAGGTGAACTCGCAAATAAAATTCATCCTTCTGTGCTAAAACAAGTAGTCGAGGTTACGCTAACGGCAATGGAATCTTATCCGAATCATTATCAAATGCAAAAGAACACTATTCTAACACTCTGTAGCGATAGAATATTGCAGGATGTTGCATTCGACAAATACAGGTATTTTCATATATTTTAACACACTGAATTCTCCGTTAGTTACATTTTTCGTTAATCCAAGTTTGTCTTTTTTCTACAGGTGTGCTAGATTAGTGATGAACAATTTATCGGCATTTAATGATTCTTCAATGAATCGAATGTCTGTTGCCATTTGTTCGATATTAGCGGCTAAAATCTCGACAGTTGAAACGTCTATGTTGGGAGCTCAGCCCCAATACATGTCCAAACTTTTGACGATGGTTCGGTCGAAAGTGGAAACCAAATGTGTTGATATTACAATGAAATTTACTTTGTCTGCCCTTTGGAACTTAACCGACGAAAGCGCCACAACTTGCAAAGTGTTTTTGCAAGAAGGAGGAATGAAACTCTTTCTCGAGGTGCTCGATACCTTCCACGGAGAGTCAAGTGTGGAAACGAAAGTTTTGGGTCTTCTGAATAACATTGCTGAGGTTTGTTACAAATCTTTAATTTGATAAATAAGTTAGTTTTCAATCGCCTTAAGTATACATTTCGATCCTGATCAATGAGGGATGAGAAAGTATAAGTTTTAAGGTATATATCATCAGAACGAAAGTTGCTACAAGGTAACCAACTGATTCATAGGTTGGGCACTTGAGGCAACAGCTGATGCAGGCACGATTTATATCAATGCTCTCCTTTCTCTTGGATTCCGAGCACATCGATGTGTCTTACTTCGCAGCTGGAATAGCCGCCCATCTTCTTAGTGATAGCACAGAGTTTTGGTCGAATGTGTTAGTACAGCCGTCGAAAACTCAATTATTGGATCAATTGGCTCGGGCTGTAACCAACTGGAAGACTCCCCAGAGCGAAATGGTCGCTTACAGAAGCTTCCATCCATTCTTCCCACTTTTGGAATGCGAAGACGTTTACGCTGTTCAACTTTGGGCCGTTTGGGCGATTCACCATGTCTGCACTAAAAATCGTAAGTGTTTACTTTGAAATTAAACGCTGTTTCTAGTTACAAAAGGGGTTGACCACTCGACTTTTGAGTGTACTCTAGAAATCAAGATTTTAGATTTCACAAAGGCAGGGCTTGGATCGACGAGAAGGCTTTAAAAAAGTCGCATAAAATCACAAAGAACGTCACATGGAATTTCGAAAAAAGTTCACAAAAAGTCGCATCAAATTTTTAAAGATAATGAAAACAAGCAGTACCAGACACTGAATGACTGAAATAATAACTTTATTTGTTTAGGAATATAAAGAACATAATTCTCATCGGGTTTAAAATATTCTTTGCACAATAAAAATAAGCTTTAAGGTTAAAACTATTTCTTAACAATAATCATTAAGCTTGAAAAATTCTAAATCTGGATTTAAAATATTTTTTTCTGAACTGTTCAACTTATCAAGTTGGATTATTTTTAAATGAGAGAAGTTTATAATTTACATTAATTTTGAACCTCAGGAACATTCATTTTGAGGATTTTAAACTTGATATTACTCAACAATTAAGGCTTTAAATTTAGGACTGTATAATTTGCTGTATAATAGGGGAAAGATTAAACATTTATTTTTATATCTCGAAAAGAACAAACAATCTTTTTATAAGAAATTTTATATTTTTAAATAATTTTTAATGACATTTTAATGATTTCTGCCATTAAATAAATTATTTTTAAAAATTGGATATACTTAGGTCGTTGGAAATCCGTTCACAGTGATATAAAAAAGTCTGAGAAAACAATAGAATTAGTTCAATACAAAATTTTGATATTTTTAACATCGTTCTCACAAATATGTATTTCCAAGATTCGTCATTTCTTCCTTACTATAATTAATACTTTCAATGTAAATTTAAAACTACACTCAACAGTAGAGTGAAGTAAAAATGCTAAAACTAATCGAATTCGAAAAACAAGTAAAGAAAAAAAATTTGAAATCGGTTAATATCTTCTGTTATCACTTTTAAAATTACAATATTTAAAATTTTGAAAATTGAAAAAAGATTTTGCCTTATTTAAAATTTGTTAATAATGTACAAAAACATGTTTTTTGGATTGATTCGAACCTGGCATTTCATCAGCATGAACCAAAGAAACATGTTATTATTTTTTATTCATGAGAAACATTTTTTTCGTGGTGTATATAACGTCCCAAAAACGCAAAAAATATGAAATCCCAAAAATCTTAAATCGCGACAAAAGTTTTTTTCCGAAAAAGCAAAATGATTTTTTCGTTGGTTCAAGCTGAATAAATTTCTGGTTCGAAATATTCAACTTTTTTTAAAATGTGTGCATATGACTCAATTAACAAAAAACACTTGTTTTTGCACATTTTCAAACAAAAAATATTACTGCGCAAAAAGTTTACTTTTAAATTTCGTAATATTAAAAGTAGGTTAAAAGTAAAATTTCTTTATTGTGGATTGAAAAAATTAAAATCTCTTCTATTTTAAAGATACATAAATAAAAATTCTTAAATTTCGATAATTTTACAGATCAAAAGTCAAGTTTTCAATTCTAAATGTTTCAAATTGAAGAAATTTCGAATGTAAATCATCAAAATTACGAATTATTTCTTTATTATGGATTGAAAAAATTAAAAACTCTTCTATTTTAAAGATACATAAATAAAAATTCTTAAATTTCGATGATTTTGAAAATCAAAAGTGAATTTTTCAATTTTCAAATGTTCTAAATTGATGAAATGTCGAATGTAAATCATTAATATTACAGAATTTTTCATTGTAAACTTTCAGTATTGAAAAGTTTTTAATGTTAAAAATGTGTAAATTAAAATTCTTGAATTTGGATGATTTTGAAGATCAACAGTCAAGTTTTAATTTCTAAATGTTCCAAAATGAAGAAATTTCGAAAGTAAATCACTAAAATTACAGAATTTTTAATTGTAAATTTTGAGAATTAAAAACCCTTCAATTTTACAAATGAATAAATAAAAATTCTTGAATTTGGATGATTTTGAAGATCAAATCTAAAGTTTTTAATTCTAAATCGTCCAAATTGAAGAAATTTCGAATGGAAATCATCAAAATGACAAATTTTTTATTGCATATACAAAAAATTTAAAACTCTTATTTTAAACATATCGCGTGATTCAAAAATATTGTATTTTCAAATATCGTATATATTTAATGAGAAAAGGGGAAAAGGGGGAAGTTTTTTGAGAATAAGGGAAAAAGGGGAATTTCATGAAAAAAGGGGAAACTAAGAAAAAAAGGGGAAGACTGTGCACCCTATTCACAGTCCAAAATGCTCTGGCGATTTTTTACAGAAAATAGGGGAATAAATTCTTTTGAATAAAATGAATATAGAAACATTATTGAATTCAATATGAAACGCTTTATATTTATAGGATTTCAAGTCGAAATATATTGCATTTTCAACAAAGTAGTTTAATTCTCAACCCAAAGGCAAATTAAAAAAAAAGTTGAGTTTTCAATTTAAAAAGTCGAATAGTTTGGAAACCAGTTGACTTTTAAACCCAGAAGTTATAACAACCAAATATTTAATTTGCAAGCAAAAGAGACGATTTTTTAACAAAGTAATTGAAGTTTTAGCCAAATAGTTGAATTTTCAACCAAATAGTCGAATTTTCAAATAAAAAAGATTAAACTTCAACCAAATAGTTGAATTAAAAATTAGTCAAATTAGGCTCCGTACACCCACAAACAGAATTTCGTAGCCTATTAAGACATTAATTAAGTGCCCTATTTCCCCTCCCCCTTTAGGACACCGGGTAAAGTTGGCTAGAGTACGAGGTTAGGTCGACTAGGATACCGGGTGAAGTCGATTATAGTACGGGGTAAAGTTGGCTAGGGTATGGGGTAAAGTCGGCTAGGGTATGGGGTAAAGTCGGCTAGGGTAGGGGGTAAAGTCGGCTAGTGTAGGGGGTAAAGTTGGGTAAAGTCGGCTAGGGTATGGGATAAAGTCGTTTAAGGTACGGGGTAAAGTAGGCTAGGGTAGGGGGTAAAGTCGGGTTGGGGTAAAAGTACGACGGACGGACACCCGACCGAAGCTATGAGGGTTTATGACGGTATTTTTTATAAGACAGTTGCGTTTTTAACCAAAAAGTTAATTTTCAACCAAGAAAGGTGAAGCTTCAACCAAAAAAAGATGACTTCCACCATAAAAGATAAATTTTCAATCAATAAGGGCGAATTTTCTACCCAGAAAGATGAATGTTCAACCAGAGTTAAATTTTTGACCAAAAAAGATGACGTTTGAACAAAATAATTTAATTTTCAACCAAATGGGTGAATTTGAAAATAAAAGAGATTAAACTTCAGCTAAGTACAGTTGAATTTTCAGGCAAGAAAAAGAACAATTTTTTAGAAGACAGTTGAATTGTCAGCCTGAAAAGTTGAATTTTCAACAAATAGATCGCTTTCAAGCAAAAAAGAGGATTTTTTAACCAAATAGTTGAATTTAAAAAAAAATTAATTTTCTACTAAACAGTTGCATTTACAACCAAATATTTGGACTTTCAATCAAAAGAGACCAAATTTCAACAAAATAGATTAATTTTTAATCAAATAGTTTAATTTTCATGCTAAAAAGACGAAGTTTTTAGAAGTCAGTTAAATTGTCAAAAAAAAAGTTAATTTTAACGAAGAAAGATAATTTATCAACTAAAAAATATGATTTTTCTACCATAAACGAGGAATTTTCGATCCAAAAGGA
>CAKNWT010293349.1:0-24696 GCA_932066315.1 Andricus coriarius | reverse complement strand
TATTGTACATGTATATCAGATTTAAAAAATTATTCATTTCTCGTTCATGTAATTATTAAAATTAGTATTATACCTGAAAGACAATATCCCATGCATTTCGAAGCAAAGTCGTTTTAACCGTTCAGTGGCCAGATTAACTGGCTGGAATTTAAGCCAAAATCCGAACAGATTACCGTGACAATTTTAGCTTTTGAATCTATGGGAATACTTCAAAAGCTTGAAAAATTCATTGAAATAACTTGGAATCGTTTGCAATATTTTAAATAAAATGGTATTTTCAAAATCCTATGAAATGTTTTAACATTCGGGAGCAGTCATCCATTAAATGGAAATTTGGAGGCGTACAAATAAAAATTTGTATTGCGATGTAATGTATGGACGACTCCGTAACATCTGTTGACATTTTATTAAAAGCTAATGTAATTCGTTGAAACTTTTTGTAATCTATTGCCAATTCTCGACATTCTTTAAATCTTGAAACTAGTACGTTGAAAAAGTTGTGCAAATAATCACCTAGGTTAAAAAAAAGAAGACAAATGCGACTTATGTAAAAAAATTCTCCCTTATTGCAACTTATTGAATCAAGTAACTAAGAAACAGATTTCTAAAAAAATTTGTTCTTTTATCATCTCGCTAATTTAGTGTGTACTGGGTTAATCAATTCAGAAGATAGAAAATTTCTAAGATACTATAACCTTAGAGTCCATCGGCTTAATACAGTCAATTTTGAAAGGAACCGTTTTGATTCGAGATTCATCAAGCTGATGCGAGTTTTTGCCAATTCGTGTAGACCCTCCTACTTTTTCAAAGACGAGTTCCCATTGATTTGCATCGCGTTGATTGTGTACATTGTGATCGTTCGGTTCTCTATCTCAAGTCAGCAGCTAAGCATTTTAATCTGCTGTAATTATCTCTCATCTTCTGGATCAAAAACAAATTTTTTTTTCTCTTAAATTTAGACTCTCGAAGTTTACTTAATGTCCGAATTTTATATTTTCATATATGAAATTCATCGTGATTTGTCCATACCGCTTGAAATTGAATTTAAGTATATGATGAGTATGTGTGTGAGGTAAACTGATTCTCAACCAAATTTTTACATTCTCATTCATGAGAGTGTAATGTATTCGTCCAAATTTTCGATCTCTGGTTTTTAACGGATCTTTACGTTTCGGCACTCACAGATTCCGAAAATCATAAAATTTTGTCGGTGTCTGTCTGTCTGTCTGTATGTCTGTCTGTCTGTATGTCTGTCTGTATGTATGGTTACCTGAATTTTGTGGACACGCTAACTTTTGAAGGATTTGTCGAGTCGAGTCAGCCTTTGATAAACTTTCTAAGTGTCCCAAAATGAAGGTCAAGTTCGTTAACCAGATATTTTGGATAAAAATTCAAAAAGTGAGCACATTTTGAAAATTTTTGAGACCACTTTTTTTCACGATTTGAAAATTCTATGTACGGTGATTAGTAGTAAGCAAAAAGGCAAAACATTTATCCTAATGACATTTTTCGATAAAACAAAATTATCAGAGTTATAGCATTTTCAACATCCAAAAAAACAAACGAAAATTAACATTTTAAGCCGAACAACGCACGATATAAAAAAAATAAAGAGGAGAAAAACGTTTCTTTTTAACAGCCGTACGAGATTATCATAAGAACTTTTTGAATTTTTCTGAAAAATCAAAATTTCAAATTTTGATCGCACTAAAAGTAATAAAAAATCAAAAACTCCATTTTTCTGTCAAACTATGCAAGATACAAAAAAAGATGAATAGATAAAAGTCATGTACCTAAAAAAGATCTACAAATTTGTTATGAATTACTTTTTGATAGGATTCGTAAGTTTTGTTTTAATCGTGAAAACAACATTAAAAATCAAAAAATTAAATTTGTGGACAAACGACACAAGCTATGAGAAAAAAATGAATAGACTGAAGTTAGTCATCCAAAAACAGATCAAAATTGTTTATTAACAATTTTTCGATAAGACGCTTAGTTTTTGTTATAATCGTAAAACAAACATTAAAAATCAAAAAAATCTGCCCGCCGCGAGGGCACATTCTCATCGCGCGCTATGTGCGCGGCTCGCTTCGCTCGCAAGTTTAAGCGCGCCTAGGGCGCACGAATGTTGGTTCTCGCGCTTCGCGCTCGATAACATACTTTTTCAAAAGCAATCATCTGTATAACCTAGTTGTTGAGCACGAAGCGCGAGTATCGCAATGAGAATGTAATCGTCAAGGCCGTAGGTGCTTTGAGAACCCTTTGTAAAGTCAAATTGAAAAAAACATGTTTAATTTCACTTCATGATTGTAGTTTATGAGGGGTTTGAATCACAGTTTCTGATTTGCGCGCTCAAACTGGGCGCATTTTCAGGGTAGCTGAGAATACAAATTAGTGCAATGTAAGGAGAAAATTTTAATTTCATCATGAAAAATAAAAATTGTACATTTTTTTGCAATATCTGAATAAGCAGTGCCAGTACCAGATTTTTGACAACATAATGTGCGAAGCACGAGATGCGTGATAAGAATCTGTTCGTTAAAGCCGAAGGAGCTTTAACAAAAGAGAATTCACAATCATCAAATTACAGTTGTTAAAGCTTTGACGTTTAATTTTAAAAGGTCTGTGCACAAATATGGAAAATACAAAGACAGAGCGCGTAGCGCGAGGTAAACACATTATTATCGAGCGCGAAGCGCGAGAACCAACAGTCGCGCGCCTTAGGCGTGCTCAAACTTGCGAGCTGCGCGCGCAGAGCGCAATGAGAATGTGCCCGCGCAGCGGGCATATTTTTATTTTTAATGTCGTTTTTTACGAATAAAACAAAAACTCCGCATTCCATCAACAAGTTATTCAGGATAAATTTGTAAATCTTTTCCATGTGCACAATTTTTGTTTTCTCATCTTTTTTTGTATCTTGCATAGTTCGATCGCAATATGAAATTTTTCATTTTTCATTATTTTTTGTGCGATCAAACTTTTCGATTTTTCAGGTATATTCGAAATGTTGTTATCATAATCTTGTAGGGCTTTCAAAAAGCGAAGTTTTTCTTTCCTAGAGTTTTTTCATATCCTTTGTTGTTTGACTTAAAATTTTCATTTTCGTACGTTTCTTTTTAATTTTGCAAATGCTGTAACTCTGAGAATTTTCTTTTTGTCGAAAAGAGTCGTGTGGATGAATTGTTTCACTTTTCGAGTAATACGAATAGCCATTCATACAATTTTTGGAAAAAAGGTCGCGAAAATATTGAAAATACTCTAATTTGTTGAAGTTCTATCTAAAATAGCTGGCTGAAGAACTTGACCTTCAGTTTTCGACACTAAAAGAGTGTACCAAAGGCCAATCTAATAAGTCAGATCTTTCAAAAGGGGAAAGAGAAGAAAGTGTGAAAAAGGGGATGGTCGTCGGCCATCCCATACTAACTTGATGAAGAAATGTACAAAATTCAAAATAAAATTAAAATGTTGAGTTATCTATAAAATAGTAAAATTTACGTGAAAACTAACCAAATTTTCATGGTGATGGTCCTGGGCTACCCCAACCTAAACCAGTAAATAAATATACAAAAAAAAAAAAAAAAATCGAAATTTCGAACTATCTCAAAAACGCTGAGAGATGCGTAAAACAGACAAAATTTTAAGGAATATGCAAACTGAGTGTTTTTCGACCAAATCAAACTGACCCAATAAAGAATTTTTCAAAAATCAAAACAAAAATAATTTTTTTTTAAAACGATCAGAGATACCTGGAAGCTGACAAAATAAAAAGTAATTTCAAGAGGAGGATTGTTTTCGGCAAAATCGAACTAACCAAATAAAAAGATTTAACACTAGAAGTACCGGGATTTTCTGCCACCTTTGGTTACCACGAGGGGTTAATTGACCCCTACCTGCTTTGGGTGTCAAATAATGAGTTTTGACAGTTTCTACCGTCAAAAGTTAATTATAGAAGTATGCTATATTCATATTATATTGTTAATATAAGTCGAGAAGAGTAGTGAGTCCTGAAAAAGTACAACAAAGAAGTGAAAATGCCTACCCCAGCGTAGTCCTACCGACGTCGCTTCTGCTGCTACTGCAACAGCAAGCTAAATCGTTTGGTGCCGCTGTACTCCCCGTTCCGAGTATACGCCGTACATTTCAACTTACTGCAAATTGACTGTCCAGAAAAATAAGTCACTAACAAAGTTTTCCAAATACAGAGTGTATCGACTATATTTCACTTCCCTAGATTTTCGTATCTCTATGTATTTTTAAATCGAGATGCGACACGCTAGCGATGCATAATACAGTTGATACGCTCTGTTTTCGGAATAATTGGTTAGTGACTTATTCTTCGGGACAGTCGAAATGTGGTTATTCCTAGCGCTTTACTATAAACGTAGAATGTTATACACCGGCAGTAAAACTGATAGTCCGAAAATGTTTTGAAGCAGAGTTGAAGAAAAACCGACCACAAACGCAAACTTCAGCAGACAGTATATCATCTATTTCCTTGTTAAATAGAAGAGCAGTAATATTTTTCAGGATTAGAAATATCATACACACGTTATAGAAGCGACATAAATCAGACCTGATGCGCAGAAGTGGAAAAAAGTAATGAAATACCAACCAAAACGCTATAGGGGCCAATTGACCCCTGCCGGTAACAGACTATAAAAAGTCAATTTTTTTTAAAGTGCGCATCCAATATTTCCGAAAAAAATTTCAAATATTCCTATTTATAAATAATTAAAATTCACAATACGCCATCTCTCTGCAAGCAACCGCTGCAGAGATTTACCAATTCAAAAACCGAAAGGGGTCAATTGACCCCGCCCGGTACTTCTAGTGTTAAAAAATTCGAAATGCAAATTTTAAGTTTTGATAAATCTCGAAAATGATGAGAAATACGTGACATTCGAAAAAATTCTGGGCTTTGTAAAGGGAATGGTTCTCGACCACTACAAAAAAACCATTACAAAGATTTTTTTAATTGATTTTTTTTTCCAATTATTTCGACAAATGTGAGATACGCGAGAACAGTCAACATTTTTGGGATCTTATACAGGGGGTGGTCTTCGACTACCACGAACTAACTAAGTAAAAAGATTTTCAAATTTCAAAACGAAAAAATCAAAATTTTGAAATATTCTGAAAAAAGTGAGTGATACGCGAAAACTTAAAAAATTAATATTAATAATCAATTAATTTTTGTATTAATATTGAAAGAAACTGATACTTTCTTAGATTTCCGGAAAACCTTGAAAGATACTTGAAAAACTATCTGAATTATAAGAATGTTCTAAATGGTGACAGATTCATTCGGATTTCAAATGCTTAAATAGCACATTCGGATTGGTTTGGATTGAATCGGAATAACTTGATGTTTTTGTACGTATTGAGAAAGATTGAAAGGACTTTTTGGATGATCGTCTGATTTATCGAATTAGGCGCAAGGTTTGAAAAGGTTTAAAAGTTGTGTTAGGATTGAAGTTTATGTTGACGGGCGGATTGAACAGAATTGAAAGTTGGGCTCGGATTAGTTTCTGATTCACTCGTATTAAGAAGGATTAAAAGTTTGTTGTGGATGCATGTAGGATTCATTCAAATTGGCTTCGGAAATACACTTATTCATTCGGGCTGGATTCGGATTCAGATGGACTTGTTTCGATTGAATATAGGATGTCATTCAGTTATAAAAGATGTAAATGTTCGGACTATATACGGGTTCGGTATGGGTCCAGATTGATTCGTATGGAAGTTGTTGTTGATGCACGAATGGAAAAGGATTGATAAGTGAGCTTCGGGTTCATTCGGATTGAATTTGTGGTTGACAAACGGATTGAGAATGGCTGTAGAGGACTGAAAACTTGCTTCAAATTGTTTCGGATAAATGTGAATTGAATAGTGTATGAACAATTGTACGTGTAATATTCTGCATTTCTTACTGTAAAACAATAATTTTCAAAGATAATTAACAAATATGTGAAATATCTATAAATCATACAGTATGCAATTTGCAGAACAAACACACGTGCGCTCAAGCGCCAGATCGGTCTTGTACAATGAAGTTCACATGGTAACCAAACAAAATGTGGTGGGCAAATCTTACCACGTGAAGGTTATTTTGGTTGAAGGTAAAGATTCCTCTGAATGCGGGGTACCGGTTTTTGTGTCTTTATTAATTTGTTTCCAAGTCCTGAATATATTTCGAATATAATTTTCATTTCGTCAAGACTTATTTCCGGGTGGAATAACATGATAACAATTAACAAAATCAGACAGGCTTAAAATAGAATAGAGGATAAACAATGCCAGAATGATATGTAGTTAGAATCGATTAGAACAGAATCTGTGGAAACATCTTATAATCTTAAACACAAAGTTTCATCAAGAATAAAACTACATAACGCGCTTAACGAAAGAATCAGAATAACTTTAGGAAGTGCAACGAAGATTAGGGGTTGGAAATATAGCACAGGTTCGGCGAAACATTATATTCCCTTGTACTTGAACGAAGAATTAAGTCAAAATTTTAATTTCCAAGAAAATGGCAAATGTGCAAACACAACATTTTTCAATGAAAATAACAATTTTGTGTTTAAACATCCGCCATTTTCTTGAAAATTAAAATTTTGACTCAATTCTGCGTTCAAATACAAGGGAATATCGTTTTTTAACTAATCCCGTTTTATGTTTTTGTTTCAGATGATCCAGTCATGAGTTACGATGCGCACCGCAAAACACATTTTTTTATTGGCCCTCTGGCAGATTAACTGTAACTTGCTTGTTTATCGATATTTTCATCTTAAGAAATTACTGTAACTTCTTGTAGAGGCAGAAGTGTGATGTAAAAAAGCAAAGGGCTCATGATATCGCCCTGCAAGACGCCCCTCTGGAAGGTGACGTTATTTGTTGTCACACGATAATTTTCAGATGAGATAGTAAATCTAGTTTTCCAAAGAGGCATCAATCTCTCTATGCGTCTCACTATGTGTGGATGCACCTTTAAGGTTTTCAACAGACAGATGATAAATCTATGAGAGGTTGAATCGAAAGCTTTCCGGTGGTCAATCGAGGCCATTGACAGGACACGTTGATGGGCCGCAGCCTCTTTACAGACGCACCTGTCAATTAGCAGGTTCTCTCGACAGCCTGCCACGCCTTTTTTCGAACCTCGTTGTTCGTACATCTCACGTCACACAGGCTCAATTCGCCGAACAATCCCGTTGTTTAGAGCAGCTGTAAAGATCTTATACAGTGTGTTCAACCAAGTTATGAGCCTGTAATTATCTGGGTTGGATAAGTTGCCTTTTTTGGAAGGAGTGTAGTGCGTCCTAACACCAGCCACTGCGGAATGCGCTTCTCCGACTTTAAATATGAGGTGAATATGCGGGCCAAATGTTGGTGTGTAGAAGTACACTTCTTCCACCAGAAGTTCTTGATACAATCTGGTCCAGCACCGGGAAAGTTCTTCGAAGCTCCAAGTGCTTTTTTCACCTCTTCGGCAGTGATTGATGGACATTCCTCCTCAGATTTTATGTTGTTGTCGCAAAATTCCTGGAAGCGGATGATATTTTCGGTATCTTCTTTCAACTTTAGTGTTTTCAGGATCTGGTATACCTCTCTCCAAAAAGTATCTACCTCGTTGGGCTTGGGTGGATTTTGGACAGAAACAAGGTGATCACTGAACAGGCGAGACGGATCAGCGAGAAACTTTTGATTCTCCCTGATCCATCTCTCCCCCTTCTGTATTCTTTTCCTTCGTCAGATAACAGCCGCATTTTGTCAACAATATGCTGCTTCATTGTCAGCAGCTTTGACTTATTTAGCGTTTGATTCAAAATCCATAGTTCATGCGCGAACTTTCGAACCCTTTTCGTGAACGGTCTACCAGATGTTATGTAGTCAATCACACATTGAATACGGGACGCATTCTGTCTAGCCCATTCAATCTTCTTGTTCAGTTGATCTTGGGGCTTAGGAGGACCTTGCATGTTAATGCTTCTTCTTGTCCTGAAATCGTGATCATCTCTCAAAAGGTGCCTGCTTTCCGCAGTTGGTCTTAATGTCGCTTCCTCATCTTCGGCTGCAGGTTGATCAATCAGCATCGTGGCAGTCTGGAAGTCATCCTTGAGTTGATTCGTCCACTCAATGTGGGCGTTTTGCCGGTTCGTCGTTGTGTTTCCATCTAAATTATTTTCAGCACCCCAAAGTCTAGGATTATAGGTATTTTTCGCCGACCCATTGTCGGGTGCTTTGCGCGTTTGATCGTTTTGAATCGCATTTACAACTTTTTGGTGTTTTTTTGGTCTGATTGTTGTTCCCACGAGCAGCTAGGGATAGAGTTCGTCCATCCTTGTAGAGTCCCACATGCAAAGATAAGGGTGCATACTCTGAGAGGTCGCCCGGTGTCCCAGAGTCACTGTTTAAGACAACTCACCCTGATGCCATTCAGCTTTCGGCACGGTTGTTACGCCTCCGCTTAGGGGTTATTCCTTCGGGACCATCCCTGGACAATTGTCCGCGACTGCTTATTAATTGATGTAACATTGCCATTTCGCTTTCGGGGTAAGCGCGACTCACTCGGTGAGGAATGGAGTAATGTTGGGACGGGTTTGGTTTTTCAGATTGATCTAGAATTCTCGAGTTACTTATTAAAATAACACGTTCGTTCCGCGACACTGCTCTGGCTCAGGTTGCTGATCAATCTCTCTAGCGATCACCCCAGGTGAGAGCCTGAAAAAGTCATCATGTGAAGCTCCCCACTCAGGCCCATTAGTAGCCAAGGTCTTTTGCTTTAGGCCTCATTCACTTCACTGACGCTCTTTTTATAAACTATTTGTCGCCACACTTTTCTGTCCTGGCATACCTCGCTAGCTTTCTTCACGTCCATGCTTTTTTCCATGCAAGCTCTTGTGTTGCTATGGCTTTTACACCATATTCTTTCATGCTGATCGCGTTAATTTTACTTTTATCCTTTTCTGGATGGGTCCACGTCTCGCTAGAGTACAGCACAGTCATTATACATATAGAATTATGTATTGCCCTTTTAGCTTTACTTGATATATTTTTACTTCTGATAATAGGGCCTACTCTACCGACAACCTTCTTACCTTCGTTTATATGCCTATTTACCACATTCCTAGTAGTGATGACTAAGATTGGAATGTAAGATTTATTATTCAAAACTAGTCAAGTTGTTTCTGGTAAAAGTAACATCGTCTGCTGGTGCAAAAACTACCTACTCATACTAAACTGAACTATATTAGCATAGTGTGTAAAATCTGGTAAAAATGACAATATGCTCATAGTAACAATAACTATTTGTTAACATGTAAAGCGTTTTTTTACTTTTATAAATGTTCTGTTGTGCATATACTACTACAAAAACTTAAAAAATAATCTATAATAATTAATAATCGATCAATATACATATATGCTAGGTTCCTAACCCGAAAACGCCAAGTGGGCGTTTAAATCGCACGCACCTAGGAGTGGGCATTTCTAACTGCCCTGAACTAGGTGAGAGCGCTTTTGAATGCTCCGAACTAGGTGTCGGCATTCTCAAATGCACACAACTAGGTGGGGCAAAACTGGAACCTCCCGAACCCGTTCAAGTTGTCTTTAGATACAGAGAGCGCGTTTTTGGGGAAATAAAAATTCCTTTTTGTGATAACAAAAAAACTAGTATTTATATTGAGGCACATTCCGAAGAACAAAATCCTAGTCAAAGTCAAGGATGAAAAAAAAATAGGTATCATATACTAGATAGCTGATGTTAAAAAGCGATAAAGACGATATAATCACTATTTTTATTGTTATCTTCACGTCAAATTTTGCTAAATATTTGTAATAAATATTAGGTACATAACTATTAATTAGTTTTTTTTTTTTTTAAGATTTTTGAAGGTAACATTTCTTAAACAGATAGCGAATTTAATAATAAAAAAATTATTCCAAATTACCATTTGAATTTTCAAAACAAAAAAATTATATTTTCAGTTCAAAAAATTTAATTTTAACCCAAAAAAACGAATATTCAACTAAAGTGATGAATCTTTAACAACGAAAATAAACTTTCCAGAAAGTAGTTCGACTTTCAACTAAAGAATCTTACTTTTAACCTAAAAATATGAATTGTACACAATAATGTAATAACTAATATTTCCAAAAAAATGTTTTAATTAAAAATAAAAAAATAACTGCAATTCAAGCAACAGGCACGAATTTTCAACAAAATACTTGAATTCTCCACTAAAACAGATTAATTTCAATTGCATTTATAAATAAAGAAATTTATTTTTGTAAAAAAAATTACGAATTTTCAACAATTTAATTACGAATTTTCAACAAAATGAATACATTTCCAACTAAATAGTTTAGTTTTCTTCTAAATTATTTGTTCTCTATACGTAGAATATTCTTTCTTTATGGTGAACACTCATCTTTCTCCTTTGAAAATTAACTTTTTTGCCGGAAATGCAACTGTCCTCTAAAAAAATCGTCTGTTTGGCAACTAGTTTGCTTATAATTCAACTTTTTACGGTTATTGTTTAATCGTTGTTGATTGAAAACTCTAATAGTTGGGTTTAAATTCATCTATGTACGTTGAAAATACAACTATTCGGTTAAAAATTTAACCTTTGTCTTGAAAATTCGTCTTTTTTATTTTAAAGTTTAACTATTTATCTTTTTTGATTAAAAACTGAACTATTTTGGTGAAAAAAATAGTTTTCTTTCGTTAGAAAATTAGTCATATTTCGCCCAAAATACATTCTCCGCATCTAAAGATAACTAGAACGGGTTCTAAAAGTTTTAGTTTTGCCCCACCTAGTTGGGTGCATTTGAGAATGTCCGCTAGGGTGAATCGAAAATAAATACTTTTGGAATTCAAAATCACTACAGCGCGAAAAAGTAGTGTATTGGGGTCCTAAAAAAGTATAATTAATTTGGAATCGATCGACATGCAGCTTGGTTACCCGCGCTCGAAAAAAAGGTTTGAGAAATTTCTCGTTTGCAGAGTTTTCAAATTTTATTGAGTTTCAATTTTTTTAAATACCTGGTGGTCAGAAAAGTCTTCGCAATTTTTTCCGGATTTAATTCTATCATTTTCTGAGAGATAATTCCTATTTAATTTATCATTGTTTTCAGAAATTTTTTTTAGTACGTTTGCAAATAGGAGGAGAATTATTTGAGGTGCATGAAAACTTTTTATTGACAAAAATTCATTAGAAAAATCACCAGGATCCAGGAATCGAAATTCATAAAATACTAAGATCAACATTTTTGAAATTCGCTGTATTGCCAATTTCGATTTGTGGCCCTTGGGGATTTTTTTCTAATGGATTTTAGTCACTAAAAAGTTTTTATGTACCTCAAACAATTTTCCTCCTATTTGCAAACGTGTTAACCCGTTGCGGTTATATGGGGTCCAACAGACCCCACGGGCTTTCCGCTTTTTTCCGATTGTCTCCTTTTTTTTGTCAGCTATTTTTGTCGAATAGTTAAATTATCACTGAAGCTTCGGAGATATTTTTTTCCTATTTCGTATTTTTTCAACACCACTTATGATTTTTTTGCAGCCAAAAATATCTGGTTTGAACACATTTTCCGAAAACAATGGTCAATTAAATATAAATTATCTCTCAGAAAATGATAGATTAAAATCCGACAAAAATTGATAAGACTTTTCTAACCTCCAGGTATGTACAAAAAAATTGGAACTCAATAAACTTTAAAAACTCTGCGAACAAGAAATTTTTTAAACCTTTTCTTCGAGCGCAGGTAACCAAGCTGCATTTCGATCGATTCTAAAACGATTTTACTTTTTTAGGACCCCAATACGCACTTTTCCGCGTTGTAGCGGTTTCGAATTCCAAAAGTATTTATGTTCGGCCCATCCTAATGCCCACGCCTAGTTCCGTGCACTTAAAAGCGCTCTCACCTAGTTTGGGGCATTTATAAATGCCCACTCCTACTACCCTTTCACGATACGTAGGCCCCTCCAAAACAGGTGCACATTTTGGTAAGTTACTAGTAAGAAAAAACTCTCACAAAAACACGGCTTCCATCACGATAAAGCTTACTTTATTGAGCTTAAAACAAGTACCCATTTCTTTATGTAAAAAAATTGGTTTGGAAAATATCGTCCACGAAAAGATGAAAAGCGTGTTATTTTTCGCATCACTCTGTCCTTGCGTGACTTTCGATGACGACATCTTTAAACTGAGCAGTGTGAAAAATTTGAAAATAATCATATAGATGCATTCATATTTTGACTGCTTGTGCGTGAAAGCAAAACTGCAATATATTAATAACAATTGAAGTCAAATGCATTTGAACATGGCTATGCTATCTCTCCTAATGCATGTAAAGGAGAGTTGTATTTTGGCTGAAACTGCTTAGAAAATTTCAACAAATGCAATTGAATAATAATAAGGAATTACCATCTTGAAGCCTATTAATTAACAACAAATAAACCTGGAAGACCCATGAATAGCAGTGTGGATGTGAGGACACAGCGGGATATCATAGCTGAAGGGTATACTCATTGAAAAAGATTAACGAATGTCTGAGAAAAGGAATAGACCCCCCGAGATGACCTTTGGCTATGGTATCCCATAGTCGCATAGTGACACAAGCATTTTCAGCCAAAATACAACTCTCCTCTATATAGATTAGGAGAGATAGCATATAGTCATGTTCAAATGCATTTTACGTTGATTGTTATTAATATATTGCAATTTTGTTTTCACGTATCTATAGTCAAAATATGAATGCATCTGTATGATTTTTTTCACATTTTTCACACTGTTCAGATCAAAGATCTCGTCATCGAAAGTCAAGCAAGGACAGAGTGACGTGAAAAAACCACGGTTTCCACCTTTTAGCGAAAAATATTTTCCAAGCTAATTTTTGTACGTAAACAACTGGGGACTTGTTTTAAGCGCAATAAAAAAAGCTTCATCATGGCAGAAGCTGTGTTTTTGTGTGATTTTTCTTACGAGTAAATAACCAAAAAGCGCAGTTGTTTTGGAGGGACCTTCGTATCGGGAACGGATAGTAGGTGCGTGCGGTTTAAACACCTATTGGGCGTTTTCGGGTTAGGAGCCTAACATATACATATGTTGAAAAGGTGTAATATATCGCGACGAATCAACAAGCTAAAACGTCTTAAGGTTAGGCTAGAAATAAATAGTAAGTTGGGCTAAAAATCCATATAGTTAATTTACGTTTTTAAACGAAGAGATCATGTATTTTCTCTAGTATCAGCTAGTCATTAGTCGTACGGAAAAACAAGAGAGCACAAGTATTATTGTTTGCAAGCCGCACCCGACGCTATGTCACCATTTCTTGCCATTACATTCTTAGGTAAGTATGTTTCATACTCTAAAGTTCTGAACAGTAGGTGAATCGTATCTCGTTCTCAGTGACAAAATTGTATTTTTCCAACAGTGGTGAATAATAAGAATATTGTAAAAACTGTTATCGTGATTCCATTATAATTCATAATATTTGGAATCAATTTCGAAATTTTACATATGCATAAATATTGTGTCCTTAATTTTCTAAGGTCTTAGCCTTGTATTAATGTATTTGAGGTTAGAACTCTGAAAATGACAGCGTAGGTGCGTATACCAGTCCGGTAAGAAGGCTTGCATTAAAACGTATTGAAAAATTGTTCTGCATCTAATGGTAACGTAACAAATGTTGAATTCTTTTTGATCCCCTGTTTGTCCTCGCGTTTTGAATCTCCATAGCAGTGCAAGTTATCTCTTAAATTGAAACTCTGTATGTACCCAGCAGCGAAGATATTTTTTTGAATACATTTGGATACCACGAAGCAACCACGTAATATAACAATACTAATTCCTTTTAATTCAGCTCATTTTTCATTTTGTATTTACTGTTTTTAGAGTAATAATGAGGTTAATAGCTTTTTAAAAGAGAGTATTTGTCATTTGACGTTATCAGGATTAATTTCTACATAGATAGCTATGGTTAAAAATAATTTTTTGAATTTTTTATTATGATTTTATATTTTGTTAATAATTGATTAAACGAACTTACCTGTAAGTGAAGTTCTATCATAATTGTATGAAGCGCCTCTTCTGAAGATATCATAATGTAGTACCCTCTACTGTGTACCGATGTCGCCACATATTCACAGTCTAAAATTTCAGACTGTCCGCTATCTGCTCAATTTTTTCATTTTTTTGAAGTTCTGCCGTAACGTATTTTGGGTTTCTTAACTGTTAAACATGTTAGAAATAGGGAATATAATATTTTGGGTGGGAACTGATCTCTTCGGAAGAGGCGCTTCATACAATTATGATAGAACTTCACTTACAGGTAAGTTCGTTTAATCCATTAATTGTATTACGCGCCTCTTCCTCAAGATCATAATGTAGCTGTTTACAGTTGACACGGCTTTGATTTTTTAGGAAGAAAATTTTTATTTAACTTTTAATAATGAAACATACAATTTTATTTTTGACTTAGAATTGACCAGGCAAACTCCCTCTTATCGCTAACTACATCTCGATTATAAAGGTTTACGAAGGATTTTGAGTTGGATTTTCACCCAGCTGTTTTTCGAATAAGATCGATGTGAACTCCACTATTATTTGCTGTAAGGTGGACGCATGACGAGTGCTGTATGCGCTAAAATTTTCAGTATTAATTCCGCCTAATGATAATACGGTCTTTATCCAGCGACTTAGAGTCGTAGAAGTCACTTGCTTGTACTGATTTTTAAAAGAAATGAACAATTCATTTTCAGCACCTCTTAATGTTTTTGATTTCTCTAAGTACACCTTGAGGGCAGTTGCCGGACATACATTCGTGTCTTCTGCGTAAAAAGGAATTACAAGTGTCGGTTGTACTCTATTGACAGCCGAAGTCTTAATCCTGGCAGGAATTTTAATTTCCATCCTATCGTATTTTTCTTGGACATTTCTAATATCGATTAAAGACAAAGTCTGCATTCGATGACCTGTAATAAGGGCTAGCAATGTTACGAGTTTTAAAGTTAAATTTTTAAAATGTAATGTATCACTGGATCCCCATTGACCTAAAGTATTTAGAACTAAAGCTGGGCCCCATGTACAATCATATTTTGCCGTAGGAGGTATAAGCCTAGCAATACCCTTGAAGAAGCGTTTTATCTGTGGATCTTGTCCTAATTCAGGACCATAGATTGATGCAATTGCCGAACGGAAACAGTTTAATGACCCATAGGAGGCACCATTTTTAAACTCTTTGGTGAGAAACGCCAGAAGGTATGTAATTGAGAATTGAAAATAATAGATGTCACTGTTTTTACAAAAGAGCCACCCTTTTTTAGTCCACTATCGTACTGCTTTTTTGAGGAATCACTTAATGACGAGAGCATGATGTCTATCGATTCATCAAGTGTTAGTCAAGTGTTATCGTAAACGCGTTCACAGCAATTGCCCCTGGGTCTTTTTTCCAAGAAATGTATTTTTGACACTTAGCGTTGATTCTTGTTGCGGAAAGATCAATCTCTGGATTACCAAAAAGACTAACAATGGATTCAAAAGCTTTATTTGATAAGGCATACTCCGTTTCTGGTTCTAACCTTCGAGATTCGAAATCTGCGATTTTATTTTCGGCTGAACGTATATACCTTTTGTTTGAGGGCTGATTGGATCTCCAAATTTAATTTTGGAGCGTTAAAAAAGGAAGCATTTTTGGGAAGAGAAAATTTTTTCATCTGGTACAAGTCGCTCTCCAATGACTTGAAGAAAGTCTGCCTCCAAGCTCTCTTCCTTTTCAGCTTCGATAGGTAATGTAGGTTGTTGGGTCACTGGAGGCCGTTGAGTTACGGGAGACTGCTGAGCATCTGGAGCCTGTTGGCTCACTGAATTTTGGACTAAATCCGCCCCTCCTGCAGGCGGGTCATTGTAGGCATTCTCACTTCCATTTTCACCTGAATCAGCACTTCGTTCTCGCAGATGACGACAGTCGTTGGAGTGTACGCTGTCGATGGAACGTCTACTATCACTTCGGCTCCGACTCTGACTTCGACAATAGCGACCCTTCGGAGTTTGTTGATCATAAAAATGACTTCTGTTGTTACGTCCATTACGATCATATCGACTATAGTGACCATACCGATCGTAAGGGTTATATAGATCGTATCTACTGTAACGATCATAGCGATCGTGAGCATGTCGGCTAGCACTGCGACCCGACCGGCTTCTAGAATCACTATTTTGTCGATAAGAATCGGTGTCATCGGCATATAATCGTGCTTGATTTGGACTGCTATGATAGTGACTATCTAAACACAAAAAGGGGACGAAATAGTTAAAAATAGTACATTACGTGAGGTTAAAACAGGTTATTTTTTGTTTTTGCATGGCAAGAGAGAGAGAGAGAGGGTGTGTGAGAGAGAAAGAGAAAAAAAGTGCTATTTTCTTACTTCAGTCTTAGCACATATCGGTTGGACCGATAATTTATGTCAAAATAAATATTTTCCCACAATTAACCATCGGTGGCAGACCGAGGTATTGGGTAGTGAACTCGCCTTTAACTTTTTATCAATTGCGACGCATTGTCCTCATGGGTAACACAACCTGAACCTAGTATAGGGGAAAGTGGGGTATGGTGTCAGTGCGGGGCACGGTGACTTTTGCAACTAATGCTCGTGTTTGTACATTTTCATATTAGTTTTTGACGTCAAATAGCTTTCTTTGGTACTCAAGAAAGCTATTTTATGTGACAAAACTAATATGAAAATCAAGAAATATGAGCATTATATGCCAAAGTCACCGTGCCCCGCACTGACACCATGCCCACTTTCCCCTACTTACTATGTCACTTTTTGCGATGCTGGTGCTCTATTTTCTCCTCCAATCGCTTCAGCTTCCTCATTAACCTTTCGTATCTTTTATCATCTGATGAGCCATCACTACGGTTTTCTTTTTCCATTTCTTCCTTTATTAAAAATCACTCACTTGCGACGTGATCGGCACAAAGAAGAAGAATGAAAAACTTGAGTGGCGACATCGGTACATAGTAGAGGGTACTACATTATGATCTTATGGAAGAGGCGCGTAATACAATTTGATAATATTTGAATAAAGCAGATATTGTACGATAAAAACATGTATTATTGTGTACAGTCCTACCAGATTATATAAATTTTATGCTTTTGAAGCACGTTCTAATGCGATACACGGAAATAGATCAAAGTATAAAATCACGTTTGCCTCATTTCTCTTGCATGTTTATATGAATTGATAAATTATAATTTTGTACTGCAATGTTCGCGGAACTTTATTTTGTTGTTTTATATTCTGCAGCAAATGAAATAAGACCTGATGTCTTTATTACAATTGAAGGAAACGATTTAAAGGAATCACTACCAAAACTTGGACCTAGACTGAAATTTGTACAAAGTAGAAGGGAATTTATAAATAAATATAGATTACTGGATAAGGTACACAATAGATGCTGATAAAGTCTTTCAATTAATTGTTATTTTTTTTGTGTTTTCATAAAGAACTTTTTGAATTTAAGAAAAATATATAAATGTGTGCTTAGGGAGCGTTCACATATTGCGTAACATGAAAACGGGGGGAGGGGGTTTGTGTTTCATCACGGTCTGTTATGTGTGTGGGGGGCAGGGTATTTTGACCCGATTACATATAAATTTTAATCAATAAATTTTCTGCACCATCAACTTCCTATATCAAAATTTCTAAATAAATAATTTTACTTTAACATACAATTTATTTCTAAATCTTTCTAAACATTATTAATAGAAGACAACATTTTAATCATAAATGATTGTTTAATAATGGGAAATAATTTCTGTCTTAATATTTCGCTACAGCACTATAATTTGTAAATTTTCTTTCATTTTTAAAGAGATAAGAAAAAGTAAATTAGGGGAAAAACCTTAGTTTGAAAAATTCGAAAAAAATTCTAAGCTTTTTAATAATTATAAAAGATTTGAGGAGATTACATTTTTTACAAAATTTCTTGGAAAATTTCAAATGGTTTAGATTTTATTTTAAAAGAATAATTTTAAGTTTTAAAGAATTCAAAATGTGTGGAAAAAGAATATGGAAGACTTGAAGACATTTTTTTAACTTTTCAGGATTTAAGAATTTTGTCGGTAAACTGAATTTTGCAGGGTGTCAAGAGAATTAAACAATTTTTCTCAAGATTTATGGGAAAATTTTAAATTATTTCTTTGTAATTAATTCTAAGAGAAAATTGAAAAAGATTATAAAAGATTTTCTATTATTTCCTGAAATTTTTAAAAAGTGAGTAAAAGATCTTGAAGCAATATTTTGCAATTTTGCCATATTATATAATTTATAAACAAGTGGAATAAGTTTAAAAGATATTCAGAAGTTTTGGACGGATTGAAAAATAATTCAAACTTGTAAAGAATTTTTAAGAATTTGGTCAGGTTTGATGAAAATGAAAAAAAGTTTTCGGGTTTCTAGGAAAAATTAAAAAAATGTTATTTCCCAAAATTAATTTTAAAAGATTATTTGAAAAGATTTCAAAACATTTCAAAAATTGTCAAAGGAAAATCTGAAAGATTCAAAGGCAATTTTTTTAATTTTGCAGAATTAAAAAAGAATCCGGAAAATTTTGAATAATTTGTATAGATTAGACGGTTAAGAAGGTCTTAAAAGATTAAAAAAAGATTTTTTTGAATATTCGTGTGAAAATTTTTTATGATTTTTTATTTTGAAAAATGAACTTTAGGAGAAAATTGAAATGGTCTTTAAACATATCAAACGATTAACAAAACTTTCGAAAAATCGTGTAGAAGATTTTACAGAAAAATGTTTCAATTTGGTAAGATTAAAAAGTCGACAAGAAAATCGATTAAATATTTCAAAAATAAGCTTCAGAGGCTTTATAAGACTTTCGAAAAGTGTCAAGAGAATCAACAAATTTTCTTAAAATTCCGGCGAAAATTTAGAAGATTATAAGGCAAATTTTTAAACTTTGAATTATTCTGCAAAATTCAAAAAAGAAATCGAGTCAGTTGAAAATATATTCAGGAATTTAAGATGTTTCAAATAGATTAGAAATGTTTAAAAACTTAGAAACATATCCGAAAATTTATCAGATATTTCTTGATTTCTTCCAAACTTGTAAAAGTCCTAAACATTTTTAAAAGGACTCGATTTTTTCCCAATATTTCCTAAAATCATATGAAATAACTATAATAAATATATTTGAAATTTGTATATTATATTATTATTAATATTATTTTGTATTCTTTATGGTTTTGAAAGAAAGTTTTCAATTGGTGAATTTATATGAGTAATTACGTAGGGCAACTTCAATATTTGTATGACTAAAAAAAATATTGATAAAGCATTCAGTGATACATAAAAATATTGTTTTATTTATTTGTAGACACTACTTCATCCTAAAAAACCTTTGTTTATTTACAATTACGTTTATTATGTTATTTAACATAATAAAAAAAAATGTTGCGTAACGGCGGCGGCGTGGGGGGAGGGTCGAAAGGAAATGTTACGGTCTGTTACATGGGGCAGGGGGCGGTAAAAAAAGGTCAAAAATAATGTTTTGAAATATGTGAACGCTCCCTTATAATGTCCCTTATTATAACGCCACCCAATTTTGATAATTCCATGTTATTCGTCAGCAGTAAAGAAAAAGGAACGATAATCAAGCCACCCACTTTTCGAGAGGGCAGCACAGACGATTTTGTGGGAAAGGTTTTAAAGAAACTGTTGAACCAATCTGTGACGGGAAAACACTTATTGAAGAAGAAGACGCTACGAGAGAACGACAGACAAAAATGAGTCCTTCAAATTGCTGAGCATCTGATTGCTACAGACAAGAAAGGGTATAGAGATGTTTTTGATTTTTGGAGTTCTGAAATAGGTTTCTTGTTTGCGCACGAACGTTCTGAACAATATTACTTGGCTGCAAAACCTCCAATTATTAAAAATCCTAGTGGATTATTATATAATAAGTTCCACAATCTGAAAAAATATATTAATAATGGATCTTTACACTGATAAAAATAATAATGTTGATTTAACCATATGATCGTTGGTTGAAAAATTACGAGTATATTTATAATATAATACGTGTACTTCAATGATAGAGAGTAGGAAATGCACTTACTGAAATATGGTAAATACAAGTTACTTATATTTGTGGTACAAAAATGTAATATTTGTGTTGCTATTGTATGAAATGTGTAATTCTATTAAACATTTGCTTGAGGGAACTATCTCTGAAATGTTGTAGTTTAGCAATACCCTTTGTATGACTGATTTACCCGACTCGCTTTGTTTAGTTCACAACAGGCCCATCTTGATCGCGCCTGCGCGTCTACTTTCGTAAGCAACAAGAATCGGATGGCCAAAACAGACATACTGTATGGCTGTATCTATACCAGCAATAAAATAGAGCTAATTTAATCATAAATATTGTTGTACCACTTATTAATTTCTATCAGTGTACCTGACAAAGAAAAGGAACAAGAAGTAGAAAATGAAAATAGGGAACAAAAAAATACAGAACCTTTGAATAAGCTATGCATGATAGATAGCACCCGAAATCATGAAATTAATCAGCCTCTGGACATCGACGATTGAATCGCGAGACAAAGGGTCATCTATTGAACAGTATTACCACAATTATCCGGTTTTGAAAGTATCAATCGGAGCTCAGTTGGTAAATAAATATGAAGTGAAATTCAAATATGTATTTTATATTCTTTGCTCCAATGATTTTTCTTACAATTTTTAAAAATATTTACTTCTATTTTTCTGATGGAACTGGACTTTGATCTGGCCCAAAGTGATGCACATTGTTTCTTTCGTCAGCGTTTGTCCTGAAATTGCCAATAGAATGGTGTTTTATGCCATTGATAAGGACTTGTGCTTGAGTCTATTACACAACTCGAAGGTACAATATATTCCACCAATTAAAAATGAAAAACACCTTGATAAAACGAGAAATAACTGTTTTAATTATATTTCTATGCATTATTTTTTATTACAGGTGTCGCTACAGAAGATTTGGCTCTGCCAATTTTGCCTAATCTTTTTACACTAACACAAGTGTCTACATCAGCAAAGAACAGAGTTAAACCAGGAAAAGCAAAGGATAAACATGGAAAAGAAAAGCAAAAGTGCTGGAAACCTTCCACTCTAGAAATGGCTTCAGCCTTTATTCTTCAAATTCCAGTAGTTCCGGTGTTAAAGAATTCTCAGGTCCTGATCCAATCTTCAAAGAATATCCGGAACACAGTGTTAATTCAAAATCCTTTCTTTTGCCTCGGACGATCAATGAACTTGAAAAGTCATTGAGTAAGCGAATGCAGAATATGCTGTCATTTAAGTTGACGTTACAACCCTTTGTGCTATTAATTGGGAATCCTAGATACAACACAGCCTATGTGTACGTGAATGGATATAAATATCACATGGTCAACTTGATGGGAGCTGTTAACCTCTGCTTCAAATCTTTCTACGCGCTCAACGCCGAATATCCAGGTGACTGTGAGGTAGTATGGTACTTCTTACAGAAATACGTTTTCAACACTGAGGGCCATACTAGGTATCGACAAGCGACGACTTTGTGGGTCGACTTGCAGGCCATTTCATCACAAGCATCAGATGATTCAGACCAGGTAGAATCTTCCGAACAATAAAGTTTAAAACATCGTAGGTAAGCTAATAGCTGGAACTTTTTTCATTAAAAAAAAAAGTATATACTTCTTAAAATTGCAAAAATTTAAAAAGAATGCTTTCTAGGAGTCAACTGTTTCTATTCATTATTTCCAAAATGCTTGTTGAGTTTACCATATGTTCAAAATCCATTTCAGCAAAGCAAATCCAAATGCACTTAAAATACATGCATAATAGCAGATCTATTTCCAAATATCGTTGTTCAGTAGAATAATGTGGCTGGTTCTGAGACGATTCACGAATACTATATAGATTTACAAAACAACTGTGACGAAATCTACAATGATGTTCAAACATTTTTTTGGAAATCAATGTTCTAATGTTGTTCAATTTCTAATATCTCTTTACGAAGACGGCTTTCAAACAGGAAATCTTCTTGGGCCTCATGCAGGAATAATCATTTAAACGGGATTTACATTGTAAATGCTTAAATACCTCCGGAATTTCGTTCTTTATTAGAAAATATATTTTTGGCCTAATTATATTTTTTCATGCTGATGATGCTAAAAATATAGAGAAAGATGTTATTTATCGACGGCTTATATCGGAATTAATCGATTTACATTCTCAAGGCATCGAGATAAATGTTCGAGGTAAAAAAATTCGCGTTTACTATATACTTATAATAATAATTCCGATTCTGTAAATCGGCCAGCGATTTAACTTCTAACATGTGTTTTGAAAATTCTTCGCTTCTTCGAAATTTCTAAAATTACGAATCTAATATTGAATGGAATAGTTTCAAAACAACAGGCATACAAGAGTCATGTGTTTTCTATTCACTTCCCAGTTTCCACGTTAGGGAAAATTATAGTGCCGACATTCTACATGATTTACACGAAGGCGTTGTTCGTCACGAAGTGAGATACCTTCCGTATGAATTAATATTTGAAAGACACTACTTTTCACTAAACGATATCAAATGGCGAATGAAATGGATCCGATATCACGGGAATGAAACTCCAGTAATTAGCTCAGCTCAGTTACAATCTAAATACATAAAAATGTCTGGATCAGAAATGTTGTCTTTGATTTTTAATGTTCCATTAATTTTTGGGGATGTTTTTCTTGATAAGAATATTAATCCTGGGAAATTATTTAAATTATTGAGGAAAACACTTATTTTAAGTTCAATAAAAAGCATTACAACTGCTGATATTCAAAGTATGAAAAGAATTGTTTTTGAGCATCATTCATTATACATAAAATTGTATGGATTTACTTTAAAACCCAAGCACCCTTTTATGGTGCATTATCCGACGATCATGGAAGTAATAGGGTCACTTCGGAAACTATGGACAATGCGCCCGGAAGGAAAACACCGCCCATCGAAAATATACGCAAAAGTCACATTCAATCGGAGAAATATTTGTTATTCGTTAGCCCTGAAAAATCAGTGGAATTTATCCGATGTTTTTTTGAATAATAGATCATTTGCTTTAAAGGACATTTTATGTAAATTGAGTATGAAACCAGTGGCTTTCTCGGAAAAATTAGTTTTACCCGATGAAGGTAGAAACTGTGTGAGTTTGGACCGTTGGTTGTTAATGATAGAAAATATATACCAGAAACAGTTGTCCTCATCGAAACTAAACCACGCCCGATTTTTGGAGTGATCGAAAAGTTGTACTGTAAGAACGAATGCAAGGATAATTTAAGTAAAAAAGATTGTGCTTTTATTGTCAGCGTTTTAGATACTTCACAGTATGATGATCACCTACAAGCATATATTGTGGGTAAACCAATTTGGAACAAACGTGTAAACGTAGATGAACTATGCCAAATGGAGTATTATATTTAATTTATGACTGAGTAATTAGGTTATTTTTCGATATTGTTTAAGATCTCAAGTTCTCTGAAATGTATTCAATAGGGTTAACATCACTATTATTAACTGTATATTGTAAATTAAGAGTTTAATTTAATAAAACATAGCATTACTAAAAAATTATTTCAGAATTGAATATACAATGTATTTATTTTTTATTATCATGAGCGATTTTAATAATTATATTTATTAACTTTTCTATCACTTGTAATTGATATTCATTTCCTATAATGACAGATATTGATCAAAAAATTAAAAACAATAACCAAAAAACATGGTTACAGTAATTAAGGAAAATGCTTGAAATAATCATTTACTTTAGTTAAGTTTACAAAGTTCTGGTTGAACTAACCTTTAATAACAGATAGATTTTACAAAATATTTTAGTTAAAGTTACAAGGTTTTATTCGTTATGCTTACAATGATATTCACAGATAAGATAATCGTAAAAAGTTGTTAAAATTACTAGTTTTACTAGTAACTGTAACCAAAATTTTTGTTAGTAGTTTAACTAGCTGAGCCTAGTAATCCTCCTAACGAAACATGGAAAGTGGTAAAATCCTGGGAAACCTCTACCAGTTTGTTTTCAGTGTAGCTCTCCATCTATCATTCTGTCACTAGTGAATAGGCTACCAAGATATATGTACTTATTAACTTGATCTAATCTCTCATCATTTCGGACCATGTTGCACATTGCTTTCTCGCCTTTTCCTTAAAACATAATAATTTTTGTATTATTTGCGTTAATTTTGAGGCCCATGTTCTTCTTGCTTGTATTCAGTTTGTGCAACATTCTTTGAAAGTCTTCGATTGACTCTGCCATAACAACTTTATCATCTGCGAAACCTAACCCACGTACCCTCACTGTCTCGACATTCAAACCTTCTTCGTCGAAGAGGGCTATTCTTATACACTTGTCTATGAATATAATAAATAGCCATGGGGACATGACGCATTCTTGTCTAACACCTTGTATAATATCAAATAAGTCACTCATTTTCCCATTAACCCTTACACTAGCTTTGCAGCCAGCATATATTGCTTGTAGGAGCCATCCATTGACTCCGTACTCTTTAAGGGCGTCCCAAAGCTTACTTCTATTCACTTTCAAAAGCTTTTTCTAGGTCAACAAATGCACAGAAAACTTTT
>CAKNWT010293344.1:0-24180 GCA_932066315.1 Andricus coriarius | reverse complement strand
GCTGTACCTGAGGTTTTAAGACGCTACTGTTCCTCTTTCCGTAACAATGAGGAGAAAAATTTAACCGGAATAAAACCTTCGTACCGAGTCCCTGGATTAAACAGTTACATTTCTTTGATGCTATGGGGTGGTGGTCGTGGTTAGAGTTACTTACTCACCTTACCCATGACTATGTTCCATGAGAAAAACTCACGAAATTCTTCTGTTTCCCCGAACCAGATTCTTCTACTAAATGAGGTTACGGGGCTTAGAGGTTATGGAGTTATGGTATCACGCGGTTAGGGGATTATGACATTATGGTGTTATAGGGTTACCAATTTGGGGGCGGGGGGTGAAAGTGGTATAAGGTTAATGATTTGACCGGTTTCAGGGATTATTTGGGTTCTTTTTGAAGTTATGTCAAAATCCTGACGTGTAGAGGTAAAACGGGTTGCGGATTCTGTTTTAGCGGGAAAAAATACATGGGAATATCATATGTGAAGAGCAATATATTTTAAACAATATTTGGTTACTATTTAAACTTCCTAGAATTTATAAGGCAGTTAATGAATGCTAAGAGTATTATTTTGTGTGAAAGGCAGTTTACAATTGTTTAAACAATTTTCATTTGATTAAAAAATGTTTTTTTCCTGTAAATGTTGAAAACTTAATGAATGTAAAGAGCGATATGTATTGTGGAAGACAGTTTGTAATTATTTTAATAATTAATAATTATTCACTTGCGCCTTTTCATAGAAAAAGTGCAGAAAATTCTAGTTTTTTTTTGTATCTCTTGCACTATGTAGCTTATTATTCAGTATTTTCTTATTTCAGAGCCTATGCCCTAATTTTTGACACAAGAATCATTTTTTTAATCCATTTTTTTTTAATTTAGGATAATGACAGGTATTTGCTTAGTTCGATTTCATAGCTGAAGTAAAATACTAATTAATAAGCGAAATATTATAAGAGATTCGAAAAAACTAGAATTTTTCATATATGTCCTATAAAAAGGAGCAAGTATAATTAATTGTTTGAATAATTCCAAATTGTCTTTCGTAAAAAGTATCACTCTTAGCATTCTTTACCTGCGACAATGATTTCAGCAAATAAAAATTGTTTACGATTTACAGAATGAAAAAGATCTTTAAACAAATTAAAGAGGGACCACAAAATAAGCCGAAAATCCGTCCCTTTTCTTGCGCCCAACGTAGTTTTTGAAGGAAATAACATAAATTGAAGCGACAAAGCTCAAAAATAATCGTCAATGCATGCTGTAATCGGTTTTGTCATTAGTTTACCCTTTCAACCCCTTTAAACACCGGAAAATTGACAATCCACCCCTAATTGGGAGTGAAAAGCACTTCATACATAAGAACGTGATTGAAATAGCGTTCAACTATGTTTTCTATGTAGGTACGATCACGTTGGTATATTATCGTATAGTCTCTACGTCCATTCTTCTTACATAGTACACCGGTACTATAAAAGTAGGCAGAATAGTTTTCAATAGTTTTTCATCAAACTGTGACGCTTTACCTATACGTTTTACCTATAAATATGGTCACGCTAGTGCCAATCTATAATAACTTCGTAAATTATTTTTACTTAGCACCATTTTAACCCCCAGAATCCCGAAAACTATCCCTATCAGGGGGTGAAATGTACACCGATACTATAAAAATAGGTAGAATAGTTTTCAATGGTTTGTCATCAAACATTTGACACTTGACTCTTGAAAAACGAAAAACTACCCCTACATTGAGCTACTGAGTTATATAACCCTATATAGTGAAGGTGCGTGCATACACATGTACAAATACAAACACATACAGCCAAATATGCACGCACCTTCACTATGTAGGGTTATAGAACCCATAACCCAATAACTCATTCTAGGGGTAGTTTTTCAATTTTCCAGAGTTGAAGCGTCACTGAGTAAGTATAATTGAGGCACATATTATACTGTTATGATGAAAACTATTAGACAGTATTTCACCTACTTTCATAGTACCGGTCTAGTTTCCACCCTCTGATAGAGGTAGTTTTTCGGTTTTAAGGGTTGAAATGGTGCTAAGCAAGTAGAATTTACGTAGTTATTATACATTGACACTAATTGATTCTATCTATGGGGTAAAAAAAATTCAAAAATATTGTATGCACATTCTTGTTTACGACGTATTTTCAACCCCCTCAAAGGGGTAGTTTTTTCATTGTCAAGAGTCTAATCGTCACTGTTCGATGAAAAACTATTGAAAACTATTCTACCTACTTTTATAGTATCGGTGTACATTCCAACCCCCTGATAGGGGTAGTTTTCGCGTTGTTGGGGGTTGAAATTGTGCTATGTAAGAAGAATGGACGTAGATACTATACGTTAATATACCAACGCGATCGTACCTACATAAAAAACGTACTTAAAAGCTATTTCAAGCACGTTCTTATGCATGAAGTAAACTAATGGCGAACCCGGTTACAACATGCATTGACGATAATTTTGAGCTTTTTTGCGTCAATTTATGTTCTTTCCTTCAAAGGCGACGTTGGGCGCAAAACAAGGGGCGGATTTTGGGGTCCCTCTTTGTTTAAGAATTGCTAAATGTCTTAATCAAAAGAAGTATTACGTTTAAAATTTGATAACCGTATCATAAATTACAGAAGATAATAACTTTTTAGGAATTAGCTGAAAAATACATGAAAACTTGTGACTCATCGCATGAAAATAATTAATTTTGAGAAAATTAAAAAAATACCGTCTTTAGCATTAATTTTATATATAACTGACATTTTGCATTTTTTTGGCATTCTCGAGCACAATACAAGGGGGTTTTGGGGATGTCAAAAACGAGGTCGAAACTAAAGTTTATTGAATGAATATTATTCCTATTATTTAATATTATTCCTTAAGAGGTGACTGAAATTTAATTTACAAAATTTTAATAACGAGTACTTCATTTCTCAACTTTCTCAAAAAACAAGCTTTTCCCATTGAAGATTCAATGTTAATTCCAAAATCCCAAGGGAACGGTTTAATGTTGACCGATTTTAAATTATAAGAAGCGCTTCCATTCTGTATAAAATCAAAATACCAGAGCGCAGCCAATTACCGACAGTTGAGTTTGGACGAAGACAATCATTAGCATCAAGTATAACCAAACACATTCCCATCCTTGGAATTAGTGCTACCGCTCGAAGTTAGTTAGAAGAAGTTGAATCACGTCTAAGCTGAAATAACAAACAGCCACTCATCCGAGCGTTAATCGCGCCTGTCTATGTTTCACGTAGTTCTTGCGCAAATCGACTTTTCGGTATAATTTTTTCAAAAATTAACTGAATAAAAAGCACAGTGATGTCTAACTATTTATCAAGATTTGGTGACTTAGACCGTTTCCAAGAGAAGATAATCTACATCAATGTCGAAAAGCCTTGTACATATCACCTATGCCGTACTCTTTGGAAACACTACTTTTTTAATTTTAACGATTAAATACTTCCACAGATTTTGATAAAGAACTAGTAAACAGAAAATCGTTACTAATTACATATGATAGTGTGGATGGGTTTATATCGGTCAAAGTTAAAGAATCTACTCACATTCTTTTTATAAATTATTTGTCGCCACACTTTTCTGTCCTGGCATACTTCTCTATCTTCCTGCACGTGCATGCATTTTTTCATGCAAGCTCTCCTGTTCCTATGGCTTCTTATGTCTTTTCGGGTAAAGGTTTCATTCACACATTCTAACCATTCTTTCCGCGGTTTGCCTCTTGGCATACTGCCATTTACTTCACCTTTATACAGTTGTTTCGTTAGACGTTCATCTTTCATTCTTTCAACATGTCCGAACCATCTTAACTGATTTCTTTCCCACGTGTGAACTACCCAGTGGGCACAAAAACATTAAGGTCTTTATAACGTTCTAAAGACGTTCCTAGGACGTTTGTGTCAGTCCAATTGATGTCCTAAAGACGTCCCACGTTCCAAAGACCGTCTTTGGAACATGGGACGTCTTCAGGACACCATTTGGACTGACACGAACGTCCTAGGAACGTCTTTAGAACATTCTCAGGACGTTAATGTTTTTGTGCCCACTGGGTATTTTCTCTGTTGTACCACATTTAATAATGAACACTTATCCTCTCAAGTTAATAATTTTCCAGATAAAAGAGTCTTTGTTAGGAGTAATTTTATCACGTTGCAACAAATAGTCGATTTTCAAGGAGCAAATTAGTTGTAGAGCAACTTCCTGGAAGAAATTATCATATGAGTACGTAAAAAATAGAAGTTTAATTTGAATAATCGATAAATTGTTTAAAATGCATGCAGGGATGATTGTTTTATTTGCTCGCTTGAAATGCATGTAACTCTCTCAGAAAGCATAAAGGTATCAAAGTTGGTATGCTTGTTCTCTGAAGTGGCATTAAAATTATGGTATTGCCCAAAATTGCAAAATTCAAATATATGTACCTGTAAACTTGTTTAAATTTCAAGTGTCTATTTCCGATTCAGCGTGTAACATAAACACGGGGAAACCACTCAATTATTTCGGAAATGGCTACAAATTCATTCATACCATTTAATTTTATGTACTTTTACCGTTATAGATTCATTATATATTTTTCTGAAAAGGATGAAAATAGACCTGAAAATGATACCCAGCGGCGAAGATACTGTGCGAGGGTTAGGAGCACACTGAAGCTGCATACCCATAACCACTAAACAGAACCCACGCCTTTGTACCTGCAGTGGGCCTACCATATGTGCGAGCCGGCCGCGCGCCTGCATGTTTACATTGTGAGTTTCACGTATATTGTCATCCTTTTCAAAAAAAAATAGATAGAATATAGACCTACTTCAGAGAATAAGCATACCAATTTTGACACCTTTGACTTTTTCAAAAAGAGTTTCATCAATTTAAAGCGAGTAAATAAAACAATCATCCCTACTTGCATAAATATGAACAATTTATCCATAATTTTAATTGAACTTGTATTTATCAATGAGAAAGAATTCGGGAGGTCCGTTTCTGCAGTTTTTTTACCTTGGTCCAACGTCCTGGCAAATGTGAGTACTTCTTATAAAGTCGGCTGCGCCCGCGGGTTGTCACCGTTTGTGATTTAATTCGTTCTGTGATTCTAAGCTCGCCTTAGTAAAATAAAAATTTGCACAGGCCCATTACCCAGTATACGCGGTATATGTACGCATGCTAAGGACTTAAATGAAACTTTTGCAGCGAGGGGGGACCCGTGTATAGACCTCTGTTTCACCGGGACTTTAAAATAAAAAGGCATAGTACAATATGTTTTTAACCGCAGTGCTATGGGACCTAAATGGAGCAGCCTTTCAAGACAATAATTATAGCCCTAACGCTATACTTTATTGTTTAATTTGACGGAAAATTCGAAAATACTAGTCAGTGCGTGAGAAAAACGACGAGCGAAAGTATACTAACTAAGCTGCTACATCACTGCATTTACATATTTTTCTCTCTAAAGGATATCTTACGTGACCAAGACGCCAACTTTATATCGGAATTGGTTAATGAAATTGAAACCTTTTCAGATGCAGGTAAATTAAAACAACTGCTTTTATACAGAAAGTAATGGAGCACTTATAAGAATCCATGGAACTATTAAAGATTTGTTAAAGACGTATATGCCTGACAACGATACGGAATGGGACAAAAACCTGAATCAAATATGCTTAAAATTTAATACCGAAGTTCACAGGGACCAATAAATCAGTAATACTCTTTTCGAACCAGAAGATTTAGTACCATTACATAACGCTAGCAAATAAGTCTAGTTTGAAGTGAATTCCTACGATTGAAAGGACAAACCAACGATTAGAAATAAGATGGAAATTGTTTTGAAGAAACAAAAGGCAACGGACATTCTATTTTTTTAGACTCCACTTCGTTAATCCTTATTTCAAACCTGTGCCTCCTATGCTTTCCCTTCTCTACTCCCCTTGTGTTCCCCTACTTTCCCTCCCCCAGATTCAGCCTTGGCTCCCGCTCCTTCATCCAATTTCTTCCGCCTTTGCTTCCCCCTCACCGAACTTGCCCAGCTAACGCTCTCCTTCCCGAACATTTCTCCTGCTTCCACTCCCCTGGCTTCCCATAGTTAGACAATAAACTTATTAGGTTTAGAAAAGAGGGCAAAAAAACTTATAAGTAGAAGTATTGAAAAGGACATGAGTAAACTTAACGCGATTGGCATGAAAGCTTTGCGCACAATATGCGGGAAAATACTGATGGACAAAGTCCGAAACGAGTTGATTCTCAAAGAATGCGGTACGGGGGAGACACTAGTAAATATATGGGAAAGAAATCAGTTAAGGTGGTTCGGACATCTTGAAAGAATAAAAGATGAACGACTGGCCAAACAGGTGTATAAAGGTGAAGTAAATGGCACAAGGCCCAGAGGTTGACCGTTGCAAGCATGGATAGAGTCTGTGAATGAGACGTTAATCCGAACAGACATAAGAAGCCATGAAAACAGGAGAACTTGCATAAAAAGATGCATGGACGTAGAGGAAGCCAGGCGAGTATGCCAAGCCAGAAAAGTTTGGCGACAGATAGTTTATAAAAAGAATGTGAGTAGAGTGAATGATGCCTGAAACAAAGACCTTGGATACTAATGGGCCCAAGTGGGGAACCACACATAACAATTTAGTGAGGCTTTCCACGAGGGGTGATCGCTAGAGAGATTGATCAGCAACCTGGGTCGGAGCAGTGTTACGGAATGAACGTGTTGTTTAAATAAATAACGCGAGCGCTCTAGATCAATCTAAAATATCTATACCTGACACCCATATACCTGTATACCCTATACCTATTTACCGATCCACATACTACTATTTCCCAACCGAGCAATGCACGCCTACCCCGAAGGGGAAACGGCTTAATGGTATAATAATAATAATAAATGCTCCTTCTCAAATTAGTATAGTTCCATAGGCTGAGAGTACTGTGACTCCCTCTCTTTTTAAGGTGAAGGCAGTATTTCAGATTTCGGCCCCAAATTCATTCTTAGTCTGACTTCTACGGCGGCAACTAGTGTCTTTATTCAGACCGTCACAGCAAGCCATTTTATTAATTTCAGGAACACCTACAATCCTACATGGAATCATCAGTTTATGATGGTTGCTTGATTCTATTGTGGGCGGAGTAGCCCGTGAGCCCCCCCCCCCCCCCCGTGGCGCTCAGTTTATAAAGCTCATTATACCACACCCGCGTTTAATCACAAGACAGTACACCGAAGCTCGGCACCTTAAGCGAGTTTAGATAACGGTGCATTTGGTTGTTTCCAAGTATCTGAAAATATACTTCCCAGATGCCAGGTGTACCCCATCACACAGTAAATGACGCGATCCTCTTTGTGCAGCAAAGTGGGCCTCACCCACTCTGCCATACAGCAGCCTCCTTTAGCCAGTTCGTGGTCCTAGGCGGTCAATTTAAGGTGGACGGAGCAGTCCTTCTGAGGTCATCAGTTATATGTGTGCGTTTAATACTTGAAATAGACCGGCGAACATTGAGCGACGGACCCCTCAACATAAGGCCCCGTCTTCAGGAGATCACGAACCCTCTTCCAAGTCTTTTCAAAGTCGACTCGTGACCCTCAAGCAAATTCTTTCTTGACATCGAGCCTCTTTCCCGGGAAGTAACCCGCCTCTTTTGAGGAGACCTAAAGTTTAACGCGGGGTCCAAATTACCAAAGACCCGGTAAAAGTACATAGATATATTTCCATTGTTAACGGCACAAGGACGAACTCCAGGCTCGAAAGCCTGACATGCTATCACCTAAGCCGACGAGGCTCTCCTTCCATTTACGATTATTTCATATATAATTTGTTAGAACGCTGATTTATAATATTTCAAAATCCTTAAAACTATATATTATTAGTTTTGTTATCATTATTTATGAAATTCTTGACTTGGATTCCGCATTTCCAACCACTATGATTGCTCTCTACAGTCTCTGAAAATGAACTGATATCAGTGCGAAACGACGAAGATATGTACGGGATCATTCGAAAACGCTTTCGACGCTCAAGCCGCAAAAAATATTTATCATAGTTTAGGCATCGGTCGCCTAAAGTTCTTCCATTTTTAATAAACATAATTATTAGTTGCCTTGTTGTGTAACTGGAAGTATGGAAAGTATTTTAGTTGAACTTTCGCGTTCATGCTACTCTGAATACAGACTCCATCAAGGGTTCTTCCGACATAATCCGAAATTTTCTGATTTCCTACCACACGTATTATAGGCGAATATTTTTGTCCACGGAGGGTAGTTCGGTGGCTACCTCAACATTCGGAGCGTCGACGAGTCGAGAATTATCACCCACCTACTGCCGTTGGTTTCTGTTCTCTTCTACACGCAGAAAAAAGAAATTTTATATTTACTTATCAAGAAATGTAAAGTGTTTCTTGTAACCCTAAAAGTAAAAACTGTTTGCAAAAGCAATCTGTAAACACAGATTGCAACTCGTATAAGGGGGGGGGGGGGGGGAATCCCCACACAGTGGCGCCAATCCTTTTCCAAACAGAACGGACAAAACTCATACACCTGGACCCCATCCCTCCCCCTCTATTTTAATGCAGATTAATTGAATTTATTCTAAAATCTGTTCAACAATCATTCAACAAAAAATGGGGAGCGAGTTGTTTTGTACAGATGAAAGCGAGACTAGCTTACGAAAAGAAGCGACTCATGATTTTAATTATGCAATTTCAAAACCATTACTACAGTCCGATTAAAAATAAATATTATGAAATCAAATCATTTCCGTTTTCCAACTTGATTTAAAACTTTTAATGTTTTTCAAGAATTAGCAAATCGATTTTATGTATTATTTTCAAAATTCCCTAATATCATAAGGGGTGGGGAAATAGAAATAAAAAAATGTTGCAATGAATCGAAAGTTTTATAAAAATATATAAATGTATAAACATAATTGTTTGCCTAATTAAAATTTGACAAAAGGTTACATAATTTTCCTTTAATTTCCAGAGAAAAATGCCTATATACACTTATTCTATGGCATCACTTTTTCTATAGCAAAAGGTTAATAAAACATTTTTGGACATTGAACTTTATATTATACAAAAGTGTACACAATATATATGATAGCAATTTTTTTATATACTTTGCGTAATTCGTATTTTATGTATTATGTATTTTATGTATTATTTTCAGTAATATTCGCATACTGGCCTGTTCACAAATATAAACTTATTCATGCGTAATTTGTATTTGCGAACGTACTGTATTATTTTACTTTCTTCTCATACGTGTTTTTCTCATTTCTTCCACTTTTTTACACAATATTTATTATTATTTATAACTAGTACATTATTTCCATGACCCCCCCCCCTCACCCTTGTGACAGGTCGGGCGGCCACCCGACCTGCCCACCGGGGTTGGCGCCCCTGACCACTCAAAAAGTCGAAGTTGTCCGATCTAAGTTAAACTCAGGCAAAGTATTGTGCTATTGTATAGTACCTTACGGGAAAAAAATTTTGTCATTCGAAGAAGTATTGTCCGAGGGAGAGGAGGTAAAAGTTTTGGGATTTTCGTGGATATCGTCTGTTTCGGCGATTTTTAACTCTTCTAATAGCGATAAAAAAAATGTTGTCTACTACAGATCCGATAGGGGTTTTCACGCTCTTTCGATTGGTCATACGCATTTTTTCAAACAAATAATATTTGACCTTCAAAAATGTAGATTAGAAAGTGAGATTCAAAAATTTATTCTATGAAAATAAGCGTTGAGTACTCCGGTACGTGCATGACGCTGGCGCTCGAGCCCGGCGGCACACCGTGGTGCCTTCATGGTATTGTTTTTACGAAAAGTAATAATATATTCTAGTTTATTTCATCACTCTATGCACTTTAAAGGGCTGAGACTGCCATTATTTAAGTGCCTGCATTACGTTCACTGATGAATTTGGAAAAAATTGAATTTTGGAAAATCAAGTTATTGAATAAGAGGATTTTTGATGCAGATTTCTGGACGGGTCCTAGTTGTCACAAAAAGTACTTACACCTCTCTCGCATTCATACCTTGGTCACAATCTTCAAAAAACATGGTTTCGCAAAATTTAAACAGCGCGCAGTTTCTTCCGTTTGCGAATTTGCTGTTAAAAACATTTAGGTCTTCATCCCAGGCATTAGGACTATACAAATATCGATATCGCTTCCACTCTAGAATTGTGAAACCAAAACACTCTTTTTCATACTTCACTGACTTCAACATGGGAGACTTCAATTGAAGAAATTTTCCTCAGCTACGGAATGCGACAAGGTAAGTGTGTCCTCGTTGTCACAAGTACTAGTTGTCACATCACCAATATCTCAGATATTATTATTAATTTAAAAAAAGTACTTTTACAGTTTTTGAACGTGTGCCAGTCCTGCCAACAGAAGAAAGTTTCATGGCGACCAGCTTCTTCCAACAGATTTGAAAGACCAAACAACAAAATATGCGTCGCTGCGTAACATTAGGATATCGTTTTTGTTTGTAAATATTTGGTGCAATAGACACAGTTTGTCGGTGTTATTGTGTTTTCTGGTAAGTAAATTAAGTTGTTTTGCTATAATAACCCTGGTTTGTCGCATCAACAAATAATTGTTCTTGTCTAACAGAATAATTTATTTTCTTCACTCAGGTACTAGTTGTCATAGTTGCAATAAATGCCCTACTAAAAATTATTTACCTTTACTCGTAAGGAAAACTGGTAAGATCTTTATGAGTTCTTATGAGCATTTGTCGCTATCGTTTGTAAGAACTCGTGTACTTTATATCTGGTACTAATAGCTGAGACAACTATCCCCATTCACGGGGTAAGTTGTCACACTCTACTTTTTTACATTCTCATTCATGAGAGTGTAATGTAATCGTCCAAATTTGCGATTTCTGGGTTTTAACGGATCTTCACGTTTTGGCACTCACAGATTCCGAAAATCATACAATTTTGCCGGTGTCTGTTTGTCTGTATGTCTGTCTGTATGTCTATATGTCTGTATGTATGGTTACCTCAATGTTGTAGCCACGCTAACTTTTGAAGGATTTGTCGAATCGAGTCAGCCTTTGATAAACTTTTTAAGGGTCCAAAAATGAAGGTCAAGTTTGTTAACCAGATATTTTTGATTAAAATTCAAAAAGTGAGCACATTTTGAAAATTTTGGAGACCCCTTTTATTCAAGACTTGAAAATTATATGTACGGTTATTAGTAGTACGCAGAAAGACAACCCATTTGTCCTAATGAGATTTTCCGATAAAATCAAAATGATTAAAGTTATAGCATTTTCAAAATCCAAAAAAACAAACGAAAATTAACATTTTAAGCCGAACAACGCACGATATGAAAAAAAGTCAAGAGGAGAAAAACGTTTCTTTTTTAGAGCCGTGCAAGATCATCGTAAGAACTTTTTGAATTTTTTCGAAAAATCCAAAATTGAAATTTTGGTCGCACTAAAAATAATAAAAAATCAAAAACTCAATTTTTCCTTCAAACTATGCAAGATACAAAAAAATATGAGGAGATAAAAGTCGTGCACCTAAAAAAGATCTACAAATTTGTTATGAATTACTTTTTGATAGGATTCGCAGTTTTTGTTTTATTCGTGAAAACAACATTGAAAATAAAAAAATTAAATTTTTTGACAAACGACACAAAAGCTATGAGAAAAAAAGTATGCCCGCTGTGCGGACACATTCTCATTGCGCGCTATGCGCGCGGCTCGCTCCGCTCGCAAGTTTGAGAGCGCCTAGGGCGCGCGACTGTTGGTTCTCGAGCTTCGAGCTCGAGAATATTACAAAATAATGTACAATTTTTATTTTCCATGATGACTTTAATATTTTCTCCTTACTTTGCACTAATTTGTATTCTCAGCTGCCCTGAAAATGCACCCAGTTTGAGCGCGCAAATCAAAACCTGTGATTCAAACCCTTCATAAACTACAATCATAAAGTAAAATTAAACATAGTTTTTTCAATTTGACTTTGAAGAGGGCTCTCAAAGCAACTACGGCCTTGACGATTACATTCTCATTGCCATACTCGCGCTTTGCGCTCAACAGTTAGCTTATACAGACGATTGCTTTTAAAAAATAAAACCATGCAAACAACATGAAACGGAACATTTTGTTTCCAAATTTGAAAACGCTTTTACTTTTTGAATTTTGATCGAATACAATTTTTTTATCAGGATAGTTTAGAAATATATTTCATATCTAGTAAAAATTTCGATTGCAATTTTTCAATCTAACAGCAAATTTTTTTTTTTCTATTTTTTGGAATTTTCAAAATGTTGAAAAGCATATAACTTTTTGAATTTTATTCGAAATAACAAATTTCATCAGGATAATTTTCAAGACTCTCTCCGATCTAAAAGAAACTTGGACACCAAATTTTTAATTTTCGTTGGAAATATCTGTTTTTTTTTATTTTTAATGTGTTTTTTACGATTAAAACAAAAACCAAGCGTCCTATCGAACAATTGTTGATAAAAAATTTAGAGCTGTTTTTTGGATGAGCAGCTTTAGTCTATTCATTTTTTTCTCATAACTTGTGTCGTTTATCCAAAAATTTAATTTTTTTATTTTTAATCTTGTTTTCACGAATAAAACAAAAACTACGATTCCTATCAAAAAGTAATTCATAACAAATTTGTAGAACTTTTTTAGGTGCACAACTTTTATCTTCTTATCTCTTTTTGTATCTTGCATAGTTTGACAGAAAAATGGAGTTTTTGATTTTTTATTATTTTTAGTGCGATAAAAATTGGAATTTAGGATTTTTCGAAAAAATTCAAAAAGTTCTCATGATAATCTTGTACGGCTCTTAAAAAGAAACGTTTTTCTTCCCTCGACTATTTTCATATCGTGCGTTGTTCGGCTTAAAATGCTAATTTTCGTTTGTTTTTATGGATTTTGAAAATGCTATAATTCTGATAATTTCGATTTTATCGAAAAATGTCATGAAAATAAATGGTTTGTATTTTTGTGTACTACCAATAACCGTACATAGAATATTCAAATCTTAAAGAAAAGTAGTGTCAAAAATTTTCAAAATGTGCTCACTTTTTGATTTTTCATCCAAAATATCTGGTTAAGGAACTTGACCTTCATTTTGGGATCCTTAAAAAGTTTATTAAAGGCTGACTCGATTCGACAAATCCTTCAAAAGTTAGCGTCGCTACAACATTCAGGTAACTATACAGACATACAGACATACAGACACACAGACATACAGACAGACAGACAGACAAACACCGACAAAATTTTATGATTTTCGAAATCTGTGAGTGCCGAAACGTAAAGATCCGTTAAAAACCACAAATCGCAAATTTGGACGATTACATTGCCAACGGCCATACCACGCTGGAAGCACCAGTTCCCGTTAGATCACTGAAGTTAAGCAGTGTTGGGCGCGGTTAGTACTTGGATGGGTGACCGTCTGATACTACTGCGTTGCTGTTGGCGGTCGTGGGTGTGGTGAGCCCATTTACTACAAATCCACCTAAAAAACACTACCCGAATCGGGTAGTGTCACGCTTACCCCTAGAGGCTCGCCGAAAGGGAAATAGCTTAATGATATACATTACATTACACTCCCATGAATGAGAATGTAAAAATGAATAGATTGAAGTTGCTCATCCAAAACACAGCTCAAAATTTCTTAATAACAATTTTTCGAAAGGACGCTTAATTTTCGTTTTAATCGCAAAAAAAAAAAAACATTAAAAATTTTAAAAACGTAAAATGTTTCCAACCAAAATTAAAAATTTTAGAGCATTTTCAAAATTTGAAAAAAATTTGTTTTTCAAGTTTTAGAAATTTTTTCTTTAATGTCAAATTCAAAAAAACATGTTTAATTTCACTTTATGATTGTAGTTTATGAGGGATTTGAATCACAGTTGTTGATTTGCGCGCTTAAGCTCGGCCCATTTTCAGGGCATCTGAGAATAAAAATTAGTGCAAAATAAGGAGAAAATATAAAATTTACCTCGCGTAGCGCGAGGTAAATACACCGGCTTGGAAAAAATTGCTCGCAAATTTCGCAAAGAAACGTGATAGAGATTTCGAGACGAAATCAGTTCGAGCTAAGAAGACCCAGGCACCTCAAACGAGGGGAGCAGTTTAGCTGCTTTCAGGTACACGGATGGACCTGAAAGCATTACCAGCGGGGACCACGTGGAGGTCCTGCTCCTTGCTTCTCTCCGCTCCACTAACCCACGGGTCCTGTCGGATCCCCATAACCCCCACCCCCCTTATTTGCCAAGCCATGGGGCAGAACAGAGAGACGCATCGCCCTTCGATCGAGGTTCACTTTCGTGAAATATTACCTATATGTATATTTACCTCGCGTAGTGCGAGGTAAATACACCATCGAGCGCGAAGCACGGGAACCAAAAGTTGCGCGCCGTAGGCGCGCTCAAACTTGCGAGCGAAGCGAGCCGCGCGCGTAGCGCGTAATGAGAATGTGCCCGCGCAGCGGGCATATTTTTGTATTAATATTTTTATTTAAGATGAACGTAAAATTAATTTGTTTCATGTGCAACAAATTGAAGTTAAAGGATTAAATATATGATTATTTTTAAAAAAGTACCAGATTTATTTAATTTATTAATGCTAGAGAGGTTTAAGTACTTGTTGTGACAACTAGGACCCGTCTCCCCTACTTCCCAGAAGAAAAGAAACGAAAACCAGGAAAGAAAGTGAAAACAACTGTCACTAAAAAAACGAAAGACGAAAAGAAAGACAGATAGAAGACCAGACATATGCATAAAAAAATCTCCGAGCTTTAATTTTAATTAATCCATAAAACAACTTTTTCGACTCGACCTCTAAATCAATAACTTGATTTTCCAAAATTCAATTTTTTTTCAAAATTCATCAGTGAACGTAATGCAGGTACTTAAATAATGGCAGTCTCAGTCCTTTAAAATGCATAGAGTGATCAAATATACTAGAATATATTACTACTTTTTGTAAAAACAATACCATGAAGGCACCACGGTGCGCAGCCGGGCTCGAGCGCCAGCGTCATGCACGTACCGGAGTACTCAAGGCTCATTTTCATAGAATAAATATTTGAATCCCACTTTCTAATCTACATAGTCTTATACGAAAAAAACTAAACTTTCTTTTAAGACAAAAAAAAACAAAAAGAACCTGCCTTGCTTCGAAAAAAAGTCAAATTTATTTGTGACCTTCATTTTTGCAGGTCAAATATTTATTTTTTGAAAAAATGCGTATGATCAATCGAAAGAGCATGAAAAACCCTATCGGAACTGTAGTAGACAAAATTTTTTTTATCCCTATTAGAAGAGTTAAAAATCGCCGAAATATACGATATCCACGAAAATCCCAAAACTTTCGCCCCCTCCCGCTCGGTCAATACTTATCCGAATGACAAAAATTTTTCCCCATAAAGCACTATCCAATAGCACAACACTTTGCCTGAGTTTAACTTAGATCGGACAGCTTCGACTTTTTGAGTAGGTACACTTGAGAAATAATGCCCCATAATAGTGTAGTGGTTAAGATAGTCGGCTCGCGTGGTCAGGTTTATGCGACCGAATCCCCCCCGCTGCGTGCGAAATTTTAATTGTATTATAAGCGATGTGACTTACAATTACCGATTAATTATAAGTATATCCGAACATATATCTATGAATTAAACGTGTGTTTATTTATTAATTATTTTTTAGCAATATTTTGTTACAATTTATAGTGCCGTCTAAACTATAGTCTAAATCGTCAACATAAGTTAGATATGTTTATATTATCCGTCCAAGATCAGTAATTTCAACTTGGTTTTCAGTAAAATATAAGGTTCTTTTTGCTGCGTGTACTTTCATTTGCTAACGTGATAAGCGTTGGCATGATTGAAATGACAATTTTGAAAAACAGATGATAAAAAAAATCTAATAATCACCCACAACTTGAATTCACAATTTGAAGTATTTGTGTAACAAGCAGTTACTTTTGCTAAAATTAAGACCGAGTCATGAATCAGTACAGCCAATAGATCAGGAGGAATAAAGAGGGATCGGAAAGTTTGGTAATCGAGTCGTGAAACGATCTACGTCGGAACCCTTGCTTCTAGCACGTCGTTCATCTAGTTTACTCAAGAGCTGTTAGGCCACCCTTAGAAATCGTATATGTCGCAGGTAACACAACTTACCGTGTCGTTTCTTCAAGAAACTCTCAAAACTCTATAATCAATAATGTTCTGTGTTCATGATAGTTTGTACCTTAATCTTCGTTTTCTCTTTGCATTATCAAACCGCAATTCAAACATTCGTGTTATATAAAACATTTGAAAGAAAGTGAAGTAAGAAGGTATTGTGCAACCCTATAAACTCGATTTTTCATCTGTTACAGATTCTTATTGACCCCCTAGGACCTATGAGTTACGAGAGACTCTCTTTCTCCTTCATGGGACTTGAGAGAAAAACGAGCTATCTGGACGAAGGTTCTTGATGAATGATTCTATTTCGTTAAAGTGATGGAAGTAATACTTCTTTGACCACTTTCTAGGCGTAGTAAGGAAAAGAGAAAAATGGAACATTTTTAAAAATATACATTAAGAATTTCAAACTTTTTACTGACATCTGACATTTACCTAATGCTATGTAATATTTTACTAAGCACGCTTGGGAAACATTACGATGAAAAGTAATAATACAAATATATAACAAGCTATGATTCCGATTTAAAATTTCAAACATTTTAAGCCCTACATATGACAATTTTTAAAAATTGAAAGGCATTGGGTTTGAATTGTTTAATTCGACAAATGTTCAAATTAAAATGAATTCAATTCTGAATACTATCAACCATAAGTCTTATGAGAAATATTCTTAGGATTTACGGTAAAATCGCTTCAAGAAAAAGAAAAATGAAACGAAGTAAAACCCTTTCTCCAAACCTCCCCACTGTGATCCATACTTAGCCCGGAGCGCTCTGAAACACGTTTGGTTAGATGTTTACAATTTTTAAAGATTTATTTGAATATGTCTAATTTTAAATACTATACATACATTTAAATATAACAGGGTATAAAACATTTTATGTGATGCAGGCATGATTTACGCGTTTCATTAGCTTCCTTTTAGTTCTAGAAGTAGCCATTTATACAATCGGAGGACCTGAAAGCGAATGCGAATGAGCGGTGTGGTGCGGGGTATAATTATAATCATCACATGGTCATAATAGTTCTTTGCGCATGCGCGTTCGCCGTCGCCACTGAACGATTATGGAACGCGCCAACCGAACCTAAAATATTAGACGTGTTAAACTTGTAAACCATACTTTCCTTAGATAAAGTATCGTGTGTACAAAGAAGTGAAACGTCGTTTTATCCTTGCGTGTTTTTAAAACTTGGCTTCGACTCGCGCTTTGCACTCGTCTACGCCTCGTACACTCATAGGACCACAATATACTATTTCTAAGTGGGGCACCCTTGGATGGTCAGCTGTATTAAAAAGATAAAAATTAAATTTATAATTTTGTGAAAACAGGAATAGAGTCGACAAATTCCAGAAGTGTCAATCTAACCTTCAAATTTGTAATTTGTAAGCAGAAGAGAAGCTCATCAGAGGTAAGTATATGCTGGTATAATTTTTATAAAACAAGCAAGAGAGTGGTTTGTTAAAATATAATAATGTAATAGATCTTAACCGGGTAAGCGTGATTATGGCTGTATAAAGTTTTGCTATAATCTCGAGCTATTTTCCTTGCAGGCGAGAGCTTCTCCAGCACCTCCACTTTACGAATTTAATACCCTGAAAAAGTGCGTATACTCCAAAGAAGTATTTGAGAATTATGAGTGAAGCTGAGCTTTACTCACTTACTTAGAAGTTAATATCAAGTCCGGGTATTATTTTTAAGGCGTATTATTAAACATGGATATTTTCAATAGCCTTAAGAAAATTGGTTTCAAGTACAGTTCAATTTTTTACCGAAAAAGTATTTATTAGGATGATACAATAACACTGTCTTACATGATTTAGTCTCTAGAATATTTCTGGTCGTTTTTGATAGGATTTTTGGATGCGCATTTCGAATCCGGCATTAAAAATTTCCCATCACGATAAGTTTTAGAGAAAAACGGGGTAAATGGGTCGAAAAAATGGGGTTTTGGCCATATTTGAGTATGTGTAGGGCTGTTGTGAACTGCTTTTAGACTAGTGCGCGCGCCCCAGCTGCACCGTGTGGGCACTGGATAAAAAATGTACAAAATAATACTCCGGCTTATATTTTTTAGCCTTTTTCAAGGGGTTTTTGAAGGTGATATAAATAAATTCTCAAGAGATCTGTAAAAGCAGATTTTTAAAAAGTGTTGATAAATTTTTCTTTATTTAAGTATGAACTTTGCACAAATTAAAATTAATGAGTTTCCGATGCATTAACAAGGCTTAAATTGATCAGTTCGAGTGACATAATGTGCAATCGATAAATTCAAATTCGAAAAATACTACTTGAAAGATTATAATAAATTATTCATTTGTTATTACCAGTTTTATTGTTATAAACAAATAATATACACAAATGCAGAGTTTAAGACATTTTTTAAAGTTTCAGTTACCTTTTTTTGTATTTTTTTTTAAATTGGTTGACCAGTGATACTCCGCGGCAATACATTGATATTTTATGAAACAAGGGATTTTAATATAGAAATGGCGTAAAAAAATTTGCTATTTGTGCAATTTGTAAAAGTTTGAGGTAGTTTTTGGGACAATTTATTTCAATCAGTTTACCAGTATTATTCCGGAGCAGAACATTAATAATTTTTCGAAGTTTGAGATACTTTTCTTGGAAATTTGTTTCAATTAATTTTCCTCTGATATTTTGGAGCAGTACATTGAAATTTGTTTTCAATGGTTTTGCAATAGTTACTGCAAGACGCTATATTGTGATTTTATTTCAAATTTTATTTCCATAACAAAATTCCCCGTATACACAGTTGTGTCTAAGATCATAACAAGGTCCTAGTTTTTCACGTAAAAGTAACAGAAAGCCGCTAGAGAAGAAGATGGAACTATTAGGCAAGAAAAACTAGGATCCTGTTACGATTTTGCAAACAAATGTCAATGTACTGCTCCGGAATAGCACTAACAAACAAATTGAAACAAATTTCCAAAAAAGCACCTTGAAAATTTAAAAATTGCACAAACATAGAATTTTTTTATTGCATTTGCTTTTAACAATCAAAATTTTCATAAAATATCAATGTACTGCTCTAAATAACACTGAAAAATCCTCTGAAACAAATTTTCAAAAAAGTACCTCAGGCTTTAAACAATTTCACAAACAGCAAATTGGCTTGTCATTTGTTTATATCTATCACATTTTTCATAAAATGTCAGTGTACTGCTCCGAAATACCACTGGAAAACAATTTCAAACCAATTTTGAAACAAAAGTACTTCAAACTTTCAACAATTTGCTTAAAATCTGCATTTTTTAAATATTATTTGTTTATAACAATGAGAAATATCGTTTTATTTATTTGTATAATGCTTGTATATGTCTATTAATCGGATTACAGACCAAAGTCACTTCGTAAATATTTAAAATGATTACAAAATCTCAGCCTGCTGTTTATAACGATACAATTGTTTCTTCATAGAATTATTTGACCAGTAATCGGCAAATCTAACATCAGAAATTAATTAACAAAGTTGTTAATAGCAATTATTAAATCATTATAAACTCTCAATTGATATTTTGCGAATCTGCATTTATCGATTACACGTTAATGTCAGTCAAACTTAAATTTATACAAATTTATCAACTCTTTTCAAAACTCGGCTCTAATTGATCTCTGAACAATTTATTTAGCTGCCGTTAAAAAAAATTTGAATTTGGTTGAAAATAAAAGCCGAAATATTATTTTGAACTTTTTTTCATATAATGTCCACACTGTGAGCCGTGTCTTCCTTTCGTTGCGTTAGCTGATTTGGTGCTCAAGCATAGCACGTCTGGATAAATCACTCTAGAGCCTACAATTTTCATCCAATTAACATTTTTTTTCAATTATAAGCTTTGAATGAAAAAAAGGTTTAAGTTCTGATGTAAATTAAATACCTCAGAGTGATTTATCCCGAGGTGCGACGCTTGAGCACTAGCTCAGTAGTTCCCATAGGTTCTACATTCAAGTCTCCCAAATACACATTAACGAAGATTGCAGTAAAAGGTTCAAGCTTTAACTTAAACTTAAGTAGAAGTTTCTATCATCTCTCGTTCATTTTTTACACGAACACAAATGTGGTCAATAATAAGTTCTTTCAACCCTTTAACCACGTTTATATCAAAAACTTGACGTAATGGGGCATTTTTAATACCGGATTCGGAATCAGCGACAAAAACTTACCAAAAACAATCTGGAGACAAAAAAGGTGATTTTTGTAGGAGAGTGTACTGTATTATATGAGGAGTAAGTGAACAAGACGTGATAAATGCATTTTTTGAAAAATTGAGATAATGATTGTTTCTGTATGTCTGGGATATCATCAGTTCGATTAAAAGACGTATTAAGTTGTCGAACAAAAAATTTTTCTTCTCGGTAAAACTTGGTAAACATGTGAACGCTTTTTATAATTCATATTTTTTTAATACAGCATATAATTTCTTTAAACTTCAAAATTTTATTTTTCATGTAACGCAGGCATAATTGACTCGTTTTATCATCGTCTTTTTAGTTCTAAAAGTAGTCGTTCGCACAACAAAAGTAGGGACAGCGAATGCGCATGTGCGGATGCGTGCGCGGTACAATCATAAACTTTCTCCGCACATCGACTGTCCCGAAGAATAAGTCACTAACCGATTTTTTCGAAAACAGAGCGTATCAACTGTATTATGCTTCGCTAGAGTGCACTGTTAGAAATAAGTTGAAAATTCAACCACTTTTGTGGTTGAAATCTCGTTCATCAACGGAGTTGAAATAAAATTCATCCAAAAGTAGTTGAAAATTCAATAAGACGTTTGCGCATACACAATGCGCCCTCATACTGCTGGCTAGGCCAGACCCCAACGAGACAAAGTCCCACGAGGAGCTATTTCGTACGTTTGTGCCGTGAGATCCATGAAATTAATAAAGGACATATGATATTCAGAAAAAGAAGAAAACAAAAGCTGCGTTGAATTAATATTATCATAATGGGAAAGTTTCATTCAGACTATTGGTACTAACTGCTGTATGCTTTTTTAGGTTATGTTTACAAAGACGAGTGTTCAAAAGTTTTATTGGGCACGCAACTCATTATGGTAATATAATTCCAACGGACCTTTTGTTTTTCTTCTTTAAAGCTGCTTATTTTCCTAAATATTCTATGCACTTTGTTAATCTCATGGATCACACGGCACAAACGTACGAAATAATTCACTGATTCCTTATCAGAATTCTTTCGGTACAGTTAGTGGATTTTAAAGTACAGTATTTTTCAGGAATCTTCATGGGTTTTCTTTAAGATTTTTGAAACATTATGATTGTCTTGAAATTCACTAATTGTGCTAATTGTGGTTGAAATTTCAACAACGGTAATTGTATAAAACTTCAACCACATGTGGTTGAAAATTCAACCAGATATTTCTAACAGTGTGTCGTATCTTCATTTAAAAGTACTTAGAGATACGACACTCTACCGAAGTAAAATATAGTTGATACACTCTGTATACGGAAAACTTTGTGAGTGACTTATTCTTCGGGACAGTCACCATTTGCATGCCCTTCCACAAGCAAACACCTACTCTTGGAAAATATCTAAATTTGCTACAATTTTCTCCATTGACGCCTATGCCATTCTGTACACTCTAGATTATGTGGCAGCTGTATGCCCGAAAAATATCAAATCTTGCATCATTTTGGAATCAGAAATAGACTGGCGACTCTGGCCAAGCTCAATCGCGCAGTAATGCTAGTGTGGTTCCCTGGACACAAGGGAATTCGAGGAAATGAGCATGCCGACGTAGCCGCTAAGTCAGCGGCTGCTGACGGCGCTCTTCTTCGCGTTTCTTCACCTAGTTCTGACTTCTTTGGTTCCGCTCGACAATCTTTCCTAGATAGCTGTGAGGATTATTATGCTAAGTTTGGAGAAAACAAGGGCGTGTACTACACCCAACGTTTCTACCAACATTGGCAAAAACTTTGGTTTGCCTTCTTCATTGCACCAAGAGAGTGGACAGTCTCTCTCTCTTTTGCAAGAGGAGAAATCACTGTTGACTTAATCCTAGTTTAGCCCGGAAAAACATTGTAAATTCAATCCACTGTACTTGCAATCCTGATATTGATGAAGATCTGGATCACATCCTGTGGGCTTGCCCCCGTTTCGATAATATACGTGGCACCCTCATCACAGGTCTCTCTAAAGCCTTAAAATGTTCTCCCCCCTTCAGTAATTACCAGCTTTTAGCTAATCCCTCTCTGCGATTTGTTTCACATATTTTTAGATTTCTAAAGAACGCAAACCTAAACATTTGACCGAATAAATCATTAAAAACCGATTCAATAACTTCTGTCTTTCAAAAACTGTAAATTTGCCGCCCGCGTAAACTAGCGCATGAGCGGTGGTGTTGTGGCGCGGGTGCCACCAGTTGCACATGTATGCTCGATATGTCCGCTACTGGACACCACTGCGCATGGGCCGCCCATATCTGCTATCCTCTCCCCGATGGGAGAGAACCTTTCCGTTCATTTCAGATTATTTCACTGGGTAATACAAAATCCCAACACTAGTTCGTGACCGTATATATAATGCTGCTGAAGGAAGTATGGTGCCAACGTAGTTCAGCCATTGGCTGTTCTTAAAGAAGAAGAAGAAATTATGGACGTGTCAACTTAACCTTAAATGTCAGACTTAATAAAATAGTAAATCATATCTTTTTTACATAAAATGTGGTGTGAACTACGGAGGTAAACGTCTTTTCATCCTCGCTTTTAATCTAAAAAATCGATATCCTCCCCCCATTACTCCCTTACTCTCCAAGTGAGTCGCGTTAACCCCGAAAGGGATATGGTTTGATGGTATACATCTACTACCAAATATATTATACACCTAGATGCGGCAAGTGGCGGTGGAGTGGAGATAGAATTGTTAGTAGCGAAGGATAAATGTAGACGGCGCTGTCGGCGAAAATCTAGAGCCACCCCGCTGTGCCTCTCTACCCGCTGAAGTATCCATCCCCTCTTAACAGTCGTTGTGAGCAAAATGGGCGAAATAGGCGCTGTCGCCGAAATGATTTTAAGTAGATAATATAGTTTTCTGAAAATATTCATGATCACTAGAGCAATTAGAACTCTGTCTTACCCGGCGATCGAGGTCAATAACAATCAATAAACAGATGTATATACAGCGTGTTTTTTTTTAACTTGAGCCATCGAAATATCTAAAAAAATACGCATCCTATGAAAAAATATCTTTAATAAAAACTTTTTATTTTCGACGAAGAAAAGCAACTTTGAAAAAATTTACCCCACCCCACCCCTCTAGGAGGCAGGAGTGGGGGTAACTTCGTAATTTCAAATGGGAACCCCAATTCTTTATCACAGATTCAGATTCTCCTTCATGAAATACGTAAGTTTTCTTCGCAAATTTTTTTTCGATTCGCGATAGATGGCGCTGCGATTGCGAAAAATGTAATTGTTGATTATTTGAAGGACTTCGGTGAGTCCCCTTGCCTCTCACCATCGGAGTGCTTGATTTCAGTGAGTCAGCTCGCCTCTCACCATAGGGGTGCTTGGTTTCGGTGAGTCCACTCGTCTCTCACCATGGGGGTGCTTGATTTCGTTGAGTCCAATCGCCTCTCACCATGGAGTGCTTGATTTCGGTGAGTCCCCTCGCCTCTCACCGTCGGGGATGCTATATTTCGGTGAGTTCCCTCGCCTCTCATAATCGGGGTGCTTTATTTCGATGAGTCTCCTCGCCTCTCACCATCGAGGTGCTGTTTTTCGATTAAAATTTTACAATAAGTGCTCAAAATGTTGTCCTAACACTTCGATGAACTTGTTAATTCGAGCTGCGAAAGATTTCACACAACTGCGAAGTGTGTCTGGTGTTATTTGTGCACAAGCAGACCTGATTCGCTCGATCATGTTATCACCAGTTGTGGGCACTTCATCATACACGCGACTCTTCAGATAACCCCACAAATAGGAATCCGGCGCCGTAAGATCTGGCGATCT